>CAKLNU010000667.1:0-290000 GCA_922788865.1 Poeciliopsis turneri
TCTAAACTGGCCACAAGTGACTGAAATAAAACAAAAGCAAACTGATGGATTAGTTGCAGTAAATTTTCCTTTAAATAAAAAAGAAAAGAAGAGTTATAGTTTTATTATCTCAACCATCTGTTCTATTAGCAAAATTTTGGTAAATAAAATATCTTTTGTGTCAAAAGACATTATACACATACAGCTGTATCAGTCTGAGGGTGAGGTGGGGAACCCCAAAGCCTAAATCTTATTGGTCAGTTTGCTTTTGTTTATTTCACGGCTTTGCGCTTTTTCTGCAAGCTAAAAATGAACGAGTTGGGTTTGAACCTCCCGCTGTTCTACAATCAGCCTGAGCTTTCTGACAGGCTGCGCGTTCTAACGGTCGCCGGTTTATTCGCTTTTCGTGGGTTTCCGCGAACCGAACAGCTGACGGGTCACCCGCTGGCTGACACCCAGCAGATGTGGAAAAATAAAGGTCTGACACCTGACCTGCAAGAGCACAAGCGCCTCTCCAATGCGCAAAAATCAGCACAAGCCTAAACAAGAGCAGCTGACTTTTTTTCCAGATGATGCTAAATAATAAAGACATGAAGCGAAGCCTCTCCAGAGGACGGTGCTGGTTCCCAGGTTCAGGTGTTGCGATGCGCGCTACAAATAAGATGTTTTGGCACAATTTATTTATTTTTTCTTCACAGTTTTGTGAATAGAGTTAAATAATAAAAACTCCAGAAGTTATTCTTTTCTTTGTTGACTTAAAGGAAAATGTAACGGTACGCAGAGTGCAGCTGCAGGCGCTGCTGGGCTCCGACAGTTTCCTGCATGCGCCTGCGCGCAGTTCTGAACTTTAACAGCAGGAAAGAATTTTATGCATAAAGCAATTTATTTTAAACGTTTTTATCATTTCCCTCGTTTGTACTCTAAATATAAACGTCAAACGTTATTACTTCAATGAAAAAACATTTAATTAAATTATTTTTTGGTAGTGCTCCCTAATAATAATGGCTATTTTTGGCGACTGAAAAGGTCCCTGCGGGCGACCGGGTGCCCGCGGGCAACGGGTTGGTGACCCCTGGTTTAGATCTTATTCATCACTGACATTTATGAATGTCGTTGTTCTGTTACTGTCTCTCTCTTTTCAGCCCATCTTCCGAGTGATGGGCTTTTCTGTGACGGGCCGAGTGCTGAACAGCGCCGACGGAGAGGGCGTGGCAGACGCCACCGTCTCGCTCAACAATCAAATTAAGGGTAAGCTTTAGCATCACTGTGTCGTTATAAAAATACAGAATATTACATGTTCATGGAACATGGGTGGTGACCACACTGCCCATATCAGAAGCTAAAGAAATATCTGGACATTCTTCACTTGGGCTTGTGAAGACTTCTCGTTTCCTTTGCAAAGTTAACCTGCATGGTAGCGGCTGGTATTTCACATTTCAGACACGTTCTGACGCTGCACCGTTCTTCCTGTTGTCCCTGCAGTCGTCAGTAAGGAAGACGGCTCCTTCCGGCTGGAGAACATGACGGCCGGCGTCTACACCATTCGCGTCACCAAGGAGCAGATGCTCTTCGAGTCGGTCACAGTGAAGATCGCCCCGAACACGCCCCAGCTTCCCGATATCATCACAGCGGGGTTCGTTTGCTGCTTTAGTGAATCGAACGAATACCAACAAGAAGTGATTGGTGTCCCTCAGAAGCCTTGTTCATTCCTGGTTTTTGTTGAACGCAGGTTCAGCGTTTGTGGCCAGATCTCCGTCAGCCGCCTGCCTGAGGGCATGAAGCAGCAGGGGCGCTACAAGGTCACTCTGACCCACCGGGGCCAGGACAAGGCTCTCAGCTGGACCACCGATTCGGACCCTCAGGGGGCCTTCTGCTTTCAGGCCAAACCTGGGAACTACAGCGTCCATGTGAGTCTCGAGTAGCTTTCAGGTTTCTTCTATGTGTCCTAAATGATCCGAGCATGAAATAATTTAACCTTTTTCAGTTATTATAAATCTGGAAAGTGGTTCACAAACATTAAGTTTGACATGTAGAAGGTTTCCCAACTTGTATTTTTGTTTTAATTTAGAACAGGGACAAACTTTTACACGGGAAGAATGTCATTTCTCTTTTCACTCCAGCTCTGCTCCGGTCCACAGTGGGACTGATCAGAGCTACTTGTGTGAAAATCTTAGGAATCAAAGAATGCTGCACCATCTGTGTCATTCTGTTGTGGAAGCTCTATACACTCTGTTCTTCCCATGGTGGCCTTCCTGACCTTTCCTCCATGTGTCCAGGTGTCGCTCCCCGAAGCGGAGGTGAGAGCAGGCCTGGCCCTCCAGCCTCAAGCCCTGGAGGTCTCGCTCGTAGACCGGCCGCTCACAGACCTGCTTTTCACCCAGTTCATGGCTTCCGTCTCGGGAAAAGTTTACTGCCTCGGTAGAAGCTCTCTCGCTTGATTCTTAGTACAGATTTCTCCATCGGCCTTAAATGAACAAATGTTCACGCCGGTTTGTGGGCGCTCCCATCTAAGCCATGCTTGTGTTCGCTGGTTTCTTACAGCTTCCTGCGACGATCTGTCCGTAACCCTGCAGCCAGTGAGCCGGCAGGGAGAGAGGAAGACGGTGGCTTTGGCTGGCAGTGCCGACATCCTCAGCTTCAATTTTGACAATGTTTTGCCTGGAAAATACAAAGGTTATTTAAATTTATTAATAATTATTTATACTGAGGGGGAAAATCAATCCACCCTCTGCTGAATTTGTAAGTTTTTGTTGTGTAACTTTAAAACCTTTAGGTTTGTTGTCTCAGACTTTTAACTGATGTTTTGGAGGACTAAGGTGTGATGAGTTGCTTCTCCACTCCAAAAATTATTCTCTTTTTGACGCTCCTTTATTTCCTTGGCAGCAGGTTTGAATCACCATCATGCTCAAAGACCCATCAATGCATCTTCAGTGTCTCGGACAAAAGAGCAGGATTTTTTTTATTTTTTTAATCCTACTTTCTGTTGCCAAATGGGTTATGTAAATTAATTCCTGGTTTACAAATGAATCATTCCTGGCTGTGGTTGAAGTTCTCTTTAAACCTCTGGATAATAATAATAACGCCAGTTGGTTTACAACGGAAAGTCATAAAATTCAAATGAATTCGATGTGACATTTTTGGAGTTTGACAGACAGCAAAAGCAGAAAAAAAGCTGTAGAAGCTTAATTCCTTTCCTTTTATTTCAGCCAAAGAAATGCAAATCACTCTTGCATATTGGGGACTTTTTTGTGATATTCTTCATGAGATCTAATTACCATAATACTTTGAGGCCGTTCGTTGTCTTATAAGTGGGCAAACTTCAAAAACAAGCCGTGGATCAAAGAGTTATTTTCATGCATTTGTCTCCCGATAGTAGAGACAAAATGCATAGTGGAGGTTGAGAATCAACCTCTACTATTGGGGGCGGGGAGAATAGAGACTCGTTTCCTGTAAAAGTCGTTTTTCCTCCTATGCGGAGCTCTCTTGACTCCACGGCTCATTATTGGGAAATCAATTTGTAATTAACACCTTTAGATCATAACTGCGCTAAAATACCAGACATGTTATCGCGCAGATGGCACCTCTGGGTTCTCCTGCTGCTCCATACATCTATAATCCTGTTCAGCATACAGTGTACATTCTGTTATTTGCCTCCAAGCTGCCTGCACACACAGCATCCCTGAAGTGTCTGTTCTCAGTTTAGTGTTGGCAGCCCTGACTGCTGTGGTGCTTAACGTTCTTAAGCTTTTCTTAAAAAGATCCCTTCAGGGAGCACAGACGAGTTACTTCCGAGGACTTTTCTCAACCTTCATTTAAGTTTATTTTTCTCCCGCCGTTCCTGCTCCCAGTCGGCATTTCTCACGAGGAATGGTGCTGGAAGCATAAATCTCTGGAAGTGGAGGTTCTGGACTCGGATGTCCTGGGCGTCGAGTTCCGACAGATCGGCTACATCCTGCGCTGCTCCCTGTCCCACGCCATCACTTTGGTCAGTACGCAGCCACCCGAGCTCGGGATGCAAACGGTTAATTGACTTACGATTAGTTGTCGATTAATGGTTTATTAGATTAACGTTAGCTCCAATCGATTAACTGATAACATCTGCTTAGACTTTCATATAGTGTTGTAATTTGACCTCCGTCCAGAAGAGGCAGCGTCAACGTCTCAAAATTGTAAAATTGCAAAATGATGGAAAAGAAAAAAAAAACAAAACACAATTACAGTAAGCAATGTAATGGAACAAATTTTTTAACATTTCTTCAAGAGCAACACAGACATTATGTCTGTATGGATATCTCTCTGTTCATGGGGATTTAAGTGTTTCAGATATTTAATTGTTTTTCAATCTGTATTTTTCTATTCAGCAGAAAAATGTAGAGCAAGACATAATTTCTTGTTTTGTTGTATTTTATAAATATGTCCAAGTTTAATGAAGTGAGAAAAACCACATATTTTTGTTTATTCAGACAATATTTAATACAGCTGACAAAAAGAGTTCAACTTTTATTTTGTTTTTAAAGTATATTACTCACAATTTAGCAGGTTATGTTAAGTGACGAGCGGTCAGCCCTCTCGATACAAGAAAAAACTCAGGTGTTTCAGGAAACGACCCCTGACCTTAGTTCAACTCGGTAATCAATATTTTCCACACCTAATCTGACCGCACGACGACGTTCCGCTCGCTTCCCCGCAGGAGTTCTTCCAAGATGGCAGCAAACCCGAGAACGTCGGCGTCTACAACCTCTCCAAAGGAGTCAATCGCTTCTGCCTCTCCAAGCCCGGTGAGTTTCTTTCTCCTGACCTCTCTTTAGCTTAACACGGCGTTAATTAGCACATAGAGGAAAAATTCACAGCCCAGCAAACCTTTCCCTCGTGCATAGTCGCAGTGCAGCATTTTGACCTAAAAGGTTTGTGTCAGACTTAGCTAAATATAAAACTGGAACAAAGTGATTAATCATAAAAAAAATGGTTTGTCCAGGTGTTTACAAAGTCACCCCCCGCTCCTGCCATCAGTTCGAGCAGGACTTCTACACCTACGACACGTAAGAAAAGACGCGGCTGCTCCTGCTTGTTTAAGAGTTTGGACAAAGCGTCATTAGAAACGTTCCTGCTTCTCTGCAGCTCGGCCCCCAGCATCCTGACGCTCACCGCCGTGCGCCATCACATGACGGGGCTCATCACCACAGACAAGATGCTGGACGTCACAGTCACCATCAAGTAAATCGAGAAGCGTCCGGCTGCCGCGTTTCTGTCTTGTCTTGAGCGTCCGTTAAACGGTTCCGTACCGCTCAGGTCGTCCATCGAGAGCGAGCCGGCGCTGGTGCTCGGCCCGCTGCGCAGCCTGGAGGAGCAGCGGCAGGAGCATCAGCTGCAGGAGATCCAGCTGCGGCGGCAGGAACGAGAGCGGCGAGCGGCCGAGGAGCAGGGCGGCGCCAGAGACGACAGTCCTCCCATCTTGGAGAAGGCCGACGAGCTGGCGGGCCCGTTTCACTACGAGTTCTCCTACTGGGCCAGGTCCGTTTACACGTCGTGGGTCTGCAATCTTTACAAACCTAATACACGTTTCCCCCTTCAGTCCAGCTGAAATAAAACTCGCAACTGATGCAAAGCAATTTGTGAAAAGATACATAAAATTTGCGATTATTTTTTAAGAACCACCATTTTTACTTCTGTTTAAAAAAAAAAAAAAAAACATGAACAAAAACAGAATTGATTATGTTTTCTTCTGTGGGATGTTTGTTTTTGGAAAATGACACAAACATAAATAAAAAAAAACACACTCATCAAAACATAATGATGAGGAAAAAGGTGATAAGTATTATCATCTTTTCAATCTACACAAGCAGAAATTATTTAACGCCATTATTTCCTCAACGTTGCACACATGCAACAACTCACAACTCGCCTGTAATTTCACAAAATCACAATCCTTGCATCCATTAACAGTAACCACCTGATCTGCCTTAAAATAAATAAACCCGCGTGCGATGGATGATTTCCTTGCAGGGCTGGAGAGAAGATCACAGTCACTCCCTCCTCCAAGGAGCTGCTGTTCTACCCGCCTGAAGTGGAAGCAACGATAACAGGGGGTAGGAGGTTTTTCACACATGTACTAAGCAGATCTAAATTTAGGATTCACATTAACTATGAATAAGTAGGTTTTGTCTTAATCTTTGCTTGTATCAGAGGAACCTCTCTCTCTATCCATCTCTCTCGTCAGAATCGTGCCCCGGTCGGCTGGTGGACATCGTTGGGCGCGCTGGCCTCTTCTTAGAGGGCAGAGTGTCTCCGGAGCTCCAAGGTGTGGAAATATCCATCACAGAGAAAGGCGCTTCTGTGCCGCTCATTACCGTGGCCACTAATGAGATGGGAGCCTACAGGTATGAAAATCCAGACAGATAAATGGACTGCATTAAAATTTCAGTGAGGATGTTCAGGACTTTTGGGCCGATGCTGCCTGTGGCTTTTGCTTGAAAACGGATGGACTCTCGCTGGCGTTACGCCTTGTGTGTGGCTCTGATGGGGCCCTCTGGATGTTTATTGTCATCAGAGGATATGTGCAGTGTTGCAGCCATGCATAAAGCAAGACATTACGCTTCCGAATCCAGACATCCAGTTAAAGGCTAAACATCAAATATAATGTAGTCATGGATATAAACTCTGTGGTAACGTTTGAGGGATTTCATGGAGCCGTTGAGCCGAAATTCTGTCTCATTTATTCAAATGAGGTGTTTTTGAAGTAGAAGAACATGGAGAAACATAATGGATGGGAAAATGAAGCCTTTTTTAAACTGTCTTTCAAAGTGAGGCCACCAGGGGGCGCCCAGGGAGCCCCAGAAAGCTGGAGTGAAGATAGAGAAAGAAATGGGACTGAAAATCAAATTTATTTTGCAATCATGTATTTTTAATAATTTTTTTTTCCAGCAAAGGTTTTCTGTTTTTTATTATTCAAATAGTGGGAATAATTTATTGAACTATTACTTGCAATGCTCATCCTTCTGATTGGCTGCCAGTCAAATTCATCAAGCCTCATTTCAGTTCAGCGCATATTTACTTGTTACTCAGCCTTCCTGTTTCTGTCAACTTAGCCTTCCTGTTTCTGTCAACTTAGCCTTCCTGTTTCTGTCAACTTAGCCTTCCTGTTTCTGTCAGACTTAGCCTTCCTGTTTCTGTCAGCTTAGCCTTCCTGTTTCCGTCAGTGTCACTTAGCCTTCCTGTTTCCATCAGTTACTTAATCTTCCTGTTTCCGTCAGCGTGGGTCCACTCCACAGCGACCGGCTGTACGACATCAAGGCCAGCAAGGAGGGCTTTGTTCTGAGTCCGGTGGAGGGAACCCCAGGGGACTTCAAGGCGTTTGCTCTGGCCGGAATCACCTTCAAGGTACACGTGACCGTCATCTGCGTACTTTGTAGAAACTTTACATCCCAGGGATCACAAGCCCCGCTCACACTGTTTCCACTCAGCTTGTTTTCATCTTTACCACCCTGGACTGATCCTGTTGGTTTTAAGTGAATATGAAATGTCAGAATCAAAAGCTTCTGTTCATGTTTTTCTGTCTGAAAGTGTAATTAAGAGAGAAGATTACTCACAGATGGTTTTTTTTTTTTTTCCCTGCTCTGTGCTCTTGGCCTTTATCCTGCCTTTTGTTAAAAGGTTCCGTACTGCACAAATTGGTATTAGTCTCTCTTTCTGACTAAGTGATAAATGGCTCCGCCGTCAGTTCCACACCATTGATACACAGTTTGGTGCCCTTGGTTATTCTTCACTTGTACATCCTCTTTTTAAATAAAACATCAGTGACACGAAATTGAACAGCCAGCTTGCTTACACCCACAGTACCCACAATCTCTTTATGTTTCAGGGACATTTTGTTGTTTTTTTTTAACGTGTAAAACATGAAAGAATCTGAGTATTTTTTTTTTTTCTAAAGATATTCCATCTTTCCTGCAGATAATATCAGAGGATGGACAGCCGCTCTCTGGAGTGCTTCTGTCTCTGAGTGGAGGGCATTTCCGTTCCAACCTTTTGACCCAGGACACTGGTCTGCTCACCTTCACCAACCTGGTGAGCAAACAGTTCAGAAAGCAATATAAAGTCTCCTTTTTTTCCCCCCCAGCTTGAAATAACCTTGCCTTTCTCTCCAGAGCCCAGGCCAGTACTACTTCAAGCCGATGATGAAGGAGTTCCGCTTTGAGCCGGCGTCTCAGATGATCACGGTGGAGGAGGGTCAAAACCTGAGCATCGACATAACGGGCATCAAGACCGCTTATAGGTACACTCACACTGATTTATACAGATGCAGTGCAGAAGATATTCAGGGTGTTTTTCATGTTGGCATTTTATCAGATAGAACATAATTTAGTTTGTTACAAATTTAAAAAATTGCAATTTTTTTTCAATGTAAAAGACTTAATTTCTATACTTATAATGCTTCTAAATAAAGTCAAGTCCAAATTACTCTTCTGAAGTCACTTGATCAGTAAGTAGAGTTCACACCTCTGTAATTTAATCTTGCAATATATTTTTCATTTTCCTTCCACTTTACAATGTGCACTACTTTTGTGTTCGCTCATCATGAAAATCTTGATAAAAACCAAACAAAGTTGGTGTTTGTGACGCCTCCGAAAAGCGGACAGCTTCGACGGGTGTGAAAACTTTTGCCGTACTTTGTCGTTTTTCTTTTTTCTCCTTTTTTTTTTTTAATCCAGAAACTTGTGCAATTGTCCGTTCTACATGTGTGTTCTTGTGCTTTCGCTTCCAGCTGCTACGGAGCGGTGCAGTCCCTGAGCGGCGACGCGGAGCGAGACGTGGCCGTGGAGGCGGTGGGTCAGGGAGAATGCAGCCTCTACAGCGAGGACACCGTCACAGACGAGGAGGGTCGATTCCGACTCAGGGGTCTGCTGGTGAGAGAAGGTTTTAAAACCTTATGGGTGGGTCAGGGGGGTTGAATTATCTCATACTCCAGGTGCAAAAACACTGCGATTTGACCTCGCTAAATATAACGTGTAGGTGGCATTTGAGGCAGGCATGAAGGGCCGAGTTAAATCGAAACGCTCGGCTGTTGCGTTTTATTTGTAGCGAGGCTTTTAGGCTGTTTTATTTAACACCTTGCATGACTAAATGTTTGTGTTGTTTTCTTTCAGCCGGGGTGTAAATATCTGATACAGCTTCGAGCCGAGGGCAACGACCACATAGAGAGGGCGCTGCCTCAGCACAGAGCGATAGAGGTAGGAGGCAAGATGACAACATCCTCAACAAATCATAAGCTGTTTAGTAACAGACAATGACCGGAAAATATAGCCATCATAAAGAACAAAAAGGCAAAAGTGCAAAACCCCCCCAAAAAATGTCATGTTTAATGATTGAGATCAAATAATATCCAGATGCTATAATTCAGTATGTTGTAAATTATATATATATATATATATATATATATATATATATATATATATATATATATATATATTATTAATTTAACTGTTAGATCACTTATGCAAAGAAAGTTGGATATAAAAAGTTTGGTAATTGACTGTGAGAACTCTGTGATTATGACTTAATATCAGCCTCATCACGTGAACCTTTTTGTTCGCTGAACAAAAACACGAAATGCTGAATCCACCTAATGCCAAATTCCAACCTATCATTTTATAATTTTATCTCGTTTGAAAAGCTGAAATCCACCTAATCTCTCTCGCGAGGCAGGAAATGCCTTAATTCCCCTTTAATGCTCTGTTATCGCACCATGTGACCTTAACAAAAGCTTTTCCTCAGTTCACTTTTTCCTTTCTTTATTTTTAATTTTTTTTTAAAGCATGCACAGCTCGTACTGTTAAGATTAAGCTGCGTATTTCCTATCAGGTCGGGAGCAGCGACATTGATGGGGTCAACATCATCGCCTTCAGACAGATCAATCAGTTCGACCTCAGCGGGAACATCATCACGTCTCCTGAACATCTCCAGACACTCTCGGTAGGACTCGGACTTCCTGCTGTTTGCTCTGTTTTGCTACTTTCTGGAAATCTCTGGAACGGTTTTCAGCAGAGGTTTTACGTTCACCACTCGCATGAACGTCGTATTAGTCACGTTCCACGCCGAGCCAAGCCGGGTTTGTACTGAGTATTGTCCTGGTTGACTGATAAGCTTCAATAAAGCACATGGAGGCTCAAATTCATGGAAAGCGCCCAATAAACTTTCAACAGAGTCAAGTTCAGTGTTTTATTATTATAGTCTGGTCTTTGGTGTTCCAGGTGTTTTAGTTCATGATGGGACTAAGCAATGAATCAATAACAATGTATATTGCCATAGACATGTGATCAATATCAATAGAAAATACATTGGATGGTGTTCAATAATGTCACTGAACTCCAGAACCCCACAGCATTCTGAGAGATGTGTGTAGAGGAAAGGGTTAACCCTCTCAACTCCTCACTCCCAGCTCAGCCAAGGTGGGAGACATCGCTCTTTGGTCACCTAGCAACCTTGTTGCACGTTGTTTCCAATGCAACAACAGCATGAAACTGCTGCGAATCAACAGTGTCATATTTCGCCACCGTATCTCATAACTGCTTAAAAATAAGAGACTAAAACGTGGAGTGACAGGAGGAAATGCGTAGAGCGTCTCAGGTTTGATAGTATTTCAGATATTTAAAACAGAAAAACAAATCAATAATTGTCGATATCGACTGATATGAAACACTTGCATCGCGATGATTTTCAGCCACGTTTCCCAGCCTCGACAAATGTGTCGTGAAACTTGACCAATTAATTTTACAACTGCAACTTGGACACAGATGGCTGTCCCAACATAGCAATAAAGCCAAAACCCCCAAATCACAGCAGCTGCATGTTGGCGTCCAGAATCAGCCTCCCCAGAGCAATGTAGTGAAAATTTGTTGTGCAAGTTTAAATACCAAGAAATCAAGCAGTTTCAGAAAATTCCAATTCTGCAGAGAAGACTAAACATTTCTGCACCAAATTCTGGGATTTTGTTGTATAACCACACCAGCATCTACTAGCTTATAGCTAATGATTTCCTCTGTCTCCAGGTGAAGCTGTTCAAGAGCGACAATCTGGACAATCCGATCAACAGCGTCTCTCTGGGACAGTCTCTCTTCTTCCACTTCCCCCCTCTGGACAGGGACAGCGAGGTATCAACTTAATTCCTACTAATTATATGAGCGCCTTATGCAGTTTATGATCCGTCCACCCAATCTGTGATTTTTGTCTTCTGCAGAGCTACGTTCTCATGCTGTACTCCACCCTGTCCCGCTCCCAGTACGATTTCACTCTGCCTCAGGTCTCCTTCACTTCCACCGGATACCACAAGCACGTCACCCTCACCTTCAACCCCACCGTAAGAAACGGAGAAACAAAACTCCCGTTTTCCCAACGTCATCTTAATCTTTGACACGCCGTCAGTTCTGATTTGGCCGTTTCTCTCCTCCGTTTGCCTTGGCAGCGCAAAGTGCCCGACCAGGATGTTGCACAAGGCTCCTACATCGCCCTGCCTCTCACCTTGCTCCTGCTGATAGCGGCGTACAACCACGAGAAGGTAGCCGTCGAACCCGACCTCATTCCGGGCTCCCTTTTCACGTTTGTTTTCTTTCGCCACTTTTTACATTTATAAATCTTGTGCCGACTTCAGTTTGTGTGGAGAAGACAGCAACATTAGCACTTCATGACAGCAGTCAGTGATAACAGCACAGGATAAAAAAAAAACACAAGAAAGCCTAGAGCTTATTTCTTGTTTGGTCCTTTGCAGCCATAAAACTCACAACTCATAACATTTGTTTTTATGTTTTATATCAAAATATTAAAAAATGAGTTGGAATGAGAAAAAAACCCATGAAATTAGGCAGGAAAGTAGGGAAAAAATTTTCTTTCTCAATTCCTTGGGTTCTGTTTCCCTTCATTTTTTGTATCATTGGCTTCTTCCTCTTGTCCTCTTTTATTTTAGCCCTTATGTCCTCATATGTTCTTTTTCTACCTTCTTGTATCCCTTTGTCTCTTGTCTCCTACATCGTCTCCATTCTGGTCTTCCTTTCCTTTCCTTTCCTTTCCTTTCCTTTCCTTTCCTTTCCTTTCCTTTCCTTTCCTTTCCTTTCCTTTCCTTCCTTCCTTCCTTATGGACTTCTACCTTCCTATCTGCATGTCTTTCCTTTGTTTTGGGTGTGCTTCCTTTACTTTCGTTCTTACATTTTTTCTCTTCTTCTTTTCTCATGTCCTTACTTCCTTTTTTCCTTCCACCTTCCTTTCTTCCTGTCCTGGATTTGTCCAGTTTCCATATTTAAAACCTGCAATGTAGGAAAATGTGCCCTAAATTCATGGTAGAATTTGGTATTTTGTACTTTGACATTTTTTACAAGAAATGTAAAAAATCTTTGACACAGCTCCACTAAAAAGAACAGCATTATATAGATTACTTAGCAAAAGCAGAATTTTAACAGAGATGTTTTTCTATATTCCTAACTGATGTGATTGATAATATTCTCTAAATAAAGATGCATACAGATTTTTAGCATCCAGTAAAGTAAAAAAAAAAAAAAAAAATTTGAATAAAAAATGCCTTTAATGTAGTACTTTAGATAACGTAATATTTTGGCCATTTTAAATTTGCTTAAATTAATAACCTTTTTAAGCCCAATTTTCAGTTTTATACGTCCTCTAATTAAATGCACAGATGCACTGAAACATTTTTTTTGTTTGTTTGTTTTTCAGGTGATTCCCCTCCTGATGCAGCTCATGAGCCGCTTCCAGGGAGTGAAGAGTATGGCCCAGGCCAGCGCCGACAGCGCTGCGCTGGATGAAGCCAAACGTCAGGCCAAGAGACAGAAAGCTAGGCGTACGTGAGGCGGGCCCCGCCCTCACGTCTTCATCCCCGAAACTGATCACTGGTGACTGGTGACCTCAGAAACCAAAGAGGACACACTGCACCAGCGTTTACGCCAAAGCGTTGACGTGCTAGTGAACAGTTTAACATGCAAAGGTGTCATTAATAAAAGCAAAACATCTGAAAAGAAAAGAAAAAAAGAAAACTCAATATGCATTATCACCACCTCGTCAGCCAATCAGATTCACTGGACTGAAAGATGAAACTTTAATTTGTTTTTGTTTGTTTTTTTTCCCTACAAGAGGAATTTCCCAGTATATCTTATCACATTTGTAAGAAAACCATTTTTTTTATACCTTTGTAATTTCTCAAGGTCAACATGTGTGTTTGAAAGCTCTTACCTGCCTCTTATATGGGCCCTCAATCTGTTCAGGAGGCTCAGATGTCGCGTGCCTGTTGGGGCTGAGGTCAGTTCAGATACAACACAGTTTTAACATGAATCAAATCATTTCGCTTCTGTAGCCGTGACTCCAGGTGTTTTGCTGTAAGCCGAGCTGAATCTGCCTAAACGGCTATCAAGTCCTCGAAAATACTGTAACGCTCCACCGCTGATGGTGTTCTCGTCTCCGAAGCCGAGTCGACCTTCACTGCAAATCCGGTTCTTGAAACAGCTCAGGATGGGAGGGATGAACAGAATGCTGGACATTTTCTGTATTTTTTTTTTTTTTTTTTTTTGTGGATATTTTTATTAAATAACAGGTTGGGGCAGCGGGATATGGGGACTAATGGCTGATTAATTTATTAACATGTTTAATCAGATGTAAATGATGACTAGCTTTCTTTTCGGTGCAGTTTGTGTGTGATAATCTAGTTTTAAATAAGATCAATGAAGAGTTATCTATTACAGTGAGTTAATGTGAATCTCTACAAATGGCCTGCCACAACAACGAGTCAGAATAGGGAATGATTAGAAACAGTTCTCAGCTCAGAGCTGGGAAAGCTCAGTGATTTTTTTTTTTTTTTTTTTGTTTTTTGAATTTATTTGCTGTCTGGTGAGGCTCACGTTCATTCGAGGATGAATCCTGCTGAGCCATATTTAGACAGCTGGTTGAGGAGAAGACAGGGAGGGGAGTGATTATAGCTTTCATTTGTTCACATTCTTCTATTTTTCATTTTGGTTTGTTTTGACAAAATTAATAAAGTTTGACTGAATAGAGATTAACTGGACTGTTTTACTGCTTTCCCTGTTGAGGGCAGTGTTATTCTAGTTGTCATTTGCTCATAAAGTTCCCAGGATTCAGCTTCTTATTGTTTGGCCGTACTATTTTATACATTTTCTCTTTGTTACACAGTTTATTTTCCTGATGTGTTTCTTAAAGTAAGTACAGACCAGGCTGATTGTTTGCTAGGACACTAACATGTATCACTAATTTGCAGTTGGACTAAAATTCCCCACTGATGTAACTTCCCTCTATCATCTGTTTTCAACCTGAACAACAAGAAACATGGATTGTGAAATGAAATGGAGATCAGACCAGTGGATTGAACCGTTTAGTGACGATGCAGAAAAATCTTTGCTAATTTTTTTTTCAGCATCTGAATAACTCACAAATTTATCAGTTGTTTGCTTTGTTTGTTTGTGATTTTTCAGTCTGAATAAATGTAGTGTTAAGACTAGAAAATTTCTGAAGAAATTTAACCGGGGCCTGCCAAAGTGTGCCCTTCGGTTTGGACCCAGGGTTCTGATGCTAAAAATTAGCATCAATGCTCAGCTTGGCTAAAAATATGACAAAGTATCGTGGAGAATCACAAGAATGTTCACTAACATGGACTTGCACCATTCAGTATATTAAAAGTAGTGTATAAACCAAAATTAGTCAAAATGCTAATGTTAGCGTGAATACTCAGTAGCATGTGGGGCATCACTAGCATGTTGTCTGTAATTTACTTACTCCATTCAGGACTAAACATGGCTAATAAGTAAGAAAAATAGCTAATACCTTATTTAAAGTAAAAGGATTTGCACGCAGCGGTACGAGCCGCATTCCAGGAGAATGAAGAAAAATAATCTATAACTAGATGTTTAAGTCTAATTTTATTATTTATCCCTCTTATCTTGATAGATGTATTCCCATAAAAAAAATATAAAGATCTGTTAATGTAATTTTTTTTTTTAATTTTCTTAGTAGTTAGCACTGCAGTTAGCATTTTCCTGTCTGTGTGCAAGTTGATTTCCATTCCAATATCTGCTCCTTTACCATTTGAATGATCTCTGTTTACTATGCTGTCAGCAGTTCTGGTTTCTGGCTCACCTGCAAGCCTTCAATTTTCAATATGTTGCCAATTTAATGTCCAGGATTGGTCACCTCCTCCAGGTCTTATTCATTGTTTTTAGCTGCACAGTCCGGATCATTCTCCTCTATCTACGTCTGCTGTATGGCATTTTTCAAACAGCAGGTTGAATTAACATGTTCAAATCCAATGGTCTCAATGACATCAGCAGTTATGGCATCACTGTGATACCACATAGGAATCTCTCTCTTGATTGTAGCACACAGACAGTGTTTTCTCAGACCTGTTCCACGGTTCTATCGCGACAGATCAGTCTTCAGAGCACATTCGAAATTAATCGAAACTAGCAGGATATCGATTCCAGATATTACACGCCATTCAGAGAAGCAAGAACTTACCAGAATATAGACATGAAGCAACAACTGATTACTTATGAACATGAAGCTTTTCCAGCGGAGCTTTCATGGATCGAGATGATGGAGCTCAACATCTCAAGTTGACTACGACGCTGTCCTTTGTTTTGAAGATGAAGATGACAGCCCCATTGAGCCGGAAGATGAAGCAACAGAGATGCAGGGGGAACCAAGTCCTTCCGGCGACTTGGAAAGTCCAACATTATTGGAAGTCGAGCAGTAAACAACTCCAGGTGCTGACCCCAAGCCTCTCAACTCAGTTGAAAACCGGTAAACTTCTACAGTTTCCCGTTCTATCCCTGTTTTCACTGGAGTTGCAGAGTAAAGAAAACAAAAGAAATGTGGTTATGTGGCCTCCCAATACCAATACCATGAGAGGAGGTCAAAGTATCCCAAGGCCATAAGGGATGAGTCCTACAAGAATGATTGGAGTGAAGAGACTAGCCAACACATCAGTGGTCTCACTAGGCAGGTTTTTTTCTCCAGTTCTTTTTTCAGGTCGTCTACCTGCCTAGTGTAGACGACCTGAAAAAAGAACTGGAGAAAAAAACTTTTGACCTCAATGAGGAAAGAGTGAAGGACTGCGTGTCAGACTGTAGTCATATCCCAGCAGGAAGAGATTCAAAAACGGCAAAAAATGCTAGAAAAAGAACGTCGCATGAACGTCAAACATGACCATGGAAGAAACAGTCAAGAGATTACAGGTGGCTCAACGGTTTCTTGCTCTTCTAAGGTTACAACCGACAAGAGTATTTTTCAACCGCTGGATCATTTCACTAGGAGGCTGAAAAATACGCCTCCCCCAACAAAGGTCTGATCGAAGTAATGATGGAAGAATACAGAGTTTGACTTAAGTATGAGGAGCAGCAAAAAAGTCACTCTGAGCAAGTTTCCAAATTCAGCAAACAGGAGGAAGCCGTGAAATCTCTGCAGGCTCTGGTTGCAGACCTGAAGATGAAGTTGAAACTCTCGGATGAAAACAACCATCCAACAGTCTCCACCCAACCAGAGATCCCGCTGCAACCAGAGGAGTCCAAGCAAAGGCAGACCAGGAATCAACAAAGGGTCTCCATGAATAGTCTGGCTTGGTCTTTACATCGACCCACTCCCAGCTTGCAAACAGAAGGCTCCCTACAAACAGAGGAGTGCAAGCAAAGACAGACCTCTAATCAACCGGGGAGGTCTGAGGAAAGACGGACCTACAATCAACCAGAGTGGTGCCATGAAAGACAGACCTCCAATCAAACATGCAGCTCCGAGGAAAGACAGACCTCAATTTGGCGTTGGCATGAAGGCCAAATTATGCCCGGCTCGGCCTTTACGCCAACCCACACCCAGGTAGTACTAACCACCTAGGTCATTAGGTTAGTGCCTGGACACATCTAAAATTCCTAACTGCAAAATCAATGGAGAAAACACAAAGCGAACAAAAACTAACAAAACAAGATACATTTCAGTTCTATTTCATCCCTTCTGGCCGCCAGAGGGCGGTGCTGAAAGCACTGAATGTTCCCTTCGTGCATGTGCCGTTCGAGCAATAATACCTGTGACATATTGGATGATCAAACAGAGGCTATATAGCATGATGTCATCTGATGCTCTGTTCCTCTTTTCTTCTCGCGTGATGTTCGCTTTGTATGGTATCAGCCTTTTGGATTTCTGGAGCTTTTCACCGTCGTTGGAAGCCCGACTGCCTGTTGGCCGGAGTGTGTGTCGCCCTCCTAGGGCTGCAATGAATCTTCGTTCACGGTACTGTTTGTTGGAGCTTCGGTAACGGTGTTAGCATTTCTAAGGTTGCCGTTTTGCTTTAATTGGTGACGGTTGCGTCTCGCCCCCTCTCCCAATTTTAGCCGACCTTACAGGTGGTTTGTTATTACTTTGTTATTAGTTTTGTTTGGATTTTGGTCCTGTCCAGCCGTGGTTGACGGTGTCAGTCTCTTTGTCTTCTCCGCGGCAGCGTTTACGCCCCTTCACCCATTCTTGACCTGTTTTTTCGTCGTGTCCTGGACGTAGCTGGACTGCGTCTGCCTATCGTTGGTCCAGTGTTTTTTGTTTTATTTTCCTCTGTGACTGGTGATGGTAGCGCTTGCCCCGTCTCCCAGTTTCAGCCATTTTTCGTAGTTTTGTGTTGGATTCACCTGTCTTCATTTACTGCTTTGATTGGTGATGGCAGCGTTTCGCCCCCTCTCCAGGTTTGATTTTTTTCTTGTCCTTTGCTCTGGGCATAGCTGACGGTATCAGCCCCTTTGTTGTTCTTCTATTGTGATTGGTGACAGTTGCGTTCTCCGCCTCCTCTCCCAGTCGTGGTCTGCTCTGTCTGCCTGTGGTGGGATTCACTTCAGTTTTGGATATGAATAGCTCCCACTAATGGAGCACGGCCAGAAAAAGGCAGCACCTTCTTCTGTCCCTCCATCTGAGGAGTACCTCAAGGAGTTGCAGGCTTGTTGTTGGGACCCTAGAGCCTTTTTGCATCTCTCCGCCAAAGGTCAGGTGTTGGCAGCTATGCATGAGTCAGTAACGGCAGGCTTGGATCGCATGCCTGCAGGCGAACTTGCTGTTGCCTTGCAGGCGAACTTGCTGTTGCCTTGCTCATTGTGTCCCCAAATAAGGCCCTGTGTGATGATGTTCGGCTTCTGCTGGCCCCAGCATTCGGCCGCCGCTTCAGGGTTGTGATCGACCTGGTGGGTTTTGCCCTCATGCTGTACAGCAGAGATCCAGGAGGGACTTCGTGTGCCGGTCCGTCAACCAGGCACACCCGGACCGCAGACTTTGGCCGATGCCCTCCCAGACCCTAGAGGTCTTGGGGAGAGTCCGATATTTTTCTCATCAGCAGCTCAGTTACTGGGCTGCTCTGGCTGTGGATCCAGGGGTGGTTGCCACTCTGACCCATGGTTATCGGCTCCAGTTCCGACGGCGGCCTCACATCTCACACCTGGTCGGGGTGACCATCATCACCAACCGGGAGAAAGCTCAAACCTTGGACCAGGAGCTTTCCGCTCTCCTAGCCAAGGGTGCAATCAAGGTAGTGGATCCTCTGCGGCAACCTGGAGGCTACTATTCAACCTATTTCCTTGTGCCAAAAAAGACAGGTCCCATTTTGGACCTAAGGGGACTCAATCAGTATTTAAAGGTCCTGCCATTTCACACGCTCACGACGGCAGAGGTTCTTCGGGCCGTGACAGAGGGGGAATGGTTTACACTAATCGACCTTACAGATGCTTACTTTCATGTACCTATTGCGGCGGAACATCGCCGTTTTCTCAGGTTTGCCTATCAGGGTCGCCACTGGCAGTTCCGTGCCTCCCGTTCGGCCTCTCCCTCTCCCCGTTGGTGTTCACTCGGTGCGTGAAGGCAGCCCTCTCTCCTCTGCAGGCCTGTGGCGTGAAGGTTCTGTCATACCTTGACGATTGGCTTCTCTGCGCCCCGTCTTGAGAGCATGCATCTCGCGATACGTGTCGCCTGCTCGCTCATGTGTCCGGGTTGGGCCTCAAGGTGAACTTGGAGAAGAGCTGTCTGATTCCATCGCAGACAACCACTTTCCTTGGTGTGCTTTTGGATTCTCCCTCCATGACAGCCTACCCATCTGTCTGGAGGGTGGACGACATTTTCCAATTGGTGAGTCAATTCAGGCTGGGCAGGCAGCTTCCTTACATTGCCTTCTTGCAGCTGCTGGGCAAACTGACAACGGTTACTCGGGTTGTGCCCTTAGTTCTACTGTCACTGCGCCTTTTGCAGAGGTGGATCAACAGCTGGAACCTGGATGCCAGGCTTCACAGGCACCGCAAACTCGTGGTAACGTGGCTATGTTTTCGGGCCTTGAGTCCATGGAGAGACAGGGCCTATTTCTCCAGGGGTGTGTCCATGGAGGTGGTTGTATGTCGCAGAGAGGTGGTCACGACAGATGCCAGCTGTATGGGATGGGGTGCTGTGTGGCAACACCGGGCGGTTCAGGGCCGGTGGCATCCACAGGATCGCTCCAGGCATATAAATGTGTTGAAACTGCATGCTGTGCATTTGGCTCTCAGGGATTTTTTTCCCCACCTGGAGGGGAGGCATGTCCTGATTTGGTTGGACAACACCTCTGTTGTCTACACATCAACCACCAGGGTGGCACCAGGTCAACGCAGCTTCTGAAGGAGTCCCAGAATCTCCTGGAATGGGCATCTGTTCACCTGTCCACCCTGTAGGAGGTGCACTTGCTGGGGCTGCACAAACAGGTAGCAGACTCCCTTTCCTGACAGGCGCCGGCTCCGGGAAAGTGGTCCCTCCACAGCAACGTGGTCCACCCCATCTGGGACCTTTTCAGTCAGGCAGAGGTCGATCTGTTTGCCACAGAGGACTCGACTCATTTGACCTCTATGGTTTTCCCTTACAGGGGCTGCCGGTGTGCTGGACCAGGACACTTTGGCCCATCCTTGGCCCTGGGTCCTCCTATATGCCTTCCCACCCCTTTCCTTGATTTGGCCGACTCTTCGGAGGGTTCTCGTGGAGGGCCACAGGATGTTGCTGGTAGCTCCGTATTGGCCGGCACGGCTGTGGTTCCCATTTCTACGGAGTCTGTGTCACGGTGTCCTATGGTATCTCCCGATCAGGAGGGATTTGCTGTCTTAGTTGGGGGGTCAGATATGGCATCCCAATCCTCAACGCCTCCAGCTGTGGGAGTGCACCAGTGCACAGTGGCTTGAACAGCTGCTGTTCAAGACACTGGGAGGCTTGAACAGCAGCTGACTGGGTATTCAGCTCCTGTCAGGCACACTATTTTGAGTGCCAGGGCATTCTCCACTCGTCAGCAATATGAAAACAGATGGCGTCTGTTTTCCCGGTGGTGTTTTGCCCGTAATGATGATCCAGTCACCTGTGCAGTTCCCACTGTTTTGGAGTTTCTTCAGCCTTTCTTGATAAGGACCGCACTCCTTTGACGCTTAAGGTCTATGTAGCGGCTATATCGTCTTGTTATGCTGAGGTTGATGGCTGTACAGTGGGGAGCCATAATCTCATTTCTCTTTTTTTGCGTGGTGCTCGTAGACTGCACCTGCCAACGGCCCCACGAGCACCAGTTTGGGATCAGTCCTTGGTCCTCACTGCTCTGTGCCACCCTCCATTTGAGCCTTTAGGTCAGACGGACCTCAAATGGTTGTCATGTAAAACTGCTTTTTCGTTAGATATTGTCTCAGCTAAGAGGGTCAGTGAGCTACATGCTCTTTCTGTCAGCCCGTCATGCCTCAGGTGATGTTCAGATGGCTCTGATGTTACCTTGTGGCCGAACCCGGCGTTTGTCCCTAAGGTGTTTTCCCATTCTTATTGTAACCAAGCATTGAGATTGGCGTGTTTTCGGCCCATCTCAGGGGACACTGGTGATAGTTCTGAGTTACTGTGCCCGATGAGGGCACTGGTGGCCTATCTTGCAGCCACTGCTGCTTTAAGACGCTAAGACCAGCTGTTCTTGTGTATGGGGGCCCTAGATTAGGTTGTTCTCTGTCTCTCCTATTGGACTGTGGATGTCATCTGCCATGCCTACGCTGCGGGGCGCCACGTCCGGCCAGTCGGCGTGAAGACACACTCTACCAGGAGCGTTTCCACTTCCTGAGTTACTGTGCCCGATATGTGTGCTGCTGCATCATGGGCTTCTCCGAGCACATTCAGTAGGTTTTACAATGTGAATGTGGCCTCCTCTCATCCTCTGGACCAGGTTCTTTTACAAGGGTCCTCTGGACCTTCTCAGTGAGGTTTGTGCTCAGGATTCCTTGTGACATCGCTCGTATTAGTCATTCAGTGCTTTCAGCACCGCCCTCTAGGGGTCAGTAGGGATGAAATAGAACGAAAGTTACGTATGTAAGTACGATTCTATGAATCCCGGATGACCGCCAGAGATTCTCTGTCACTCAGAATCTTTGCATTTCGTGAGAAGATTCTGTAAGAACAGAGCATCGGATGGCGTCATGCTATATAGCCTCTGATTGATCATCCGATATGTCACAGGTGTGATGTTGCTTTTGATTAACTGGGAAACCATTTTGAAAACCTATTTTTCTCCGGTGTATTGATCTTCCTGTTAGATGAGCATTCTCTCGGGTCACTTTAATATAGACATGGGATCAGTTTTAACATATTTTAGAGGTTGAACCATTAAACCAATCATGCCCCATAATATTTTAGATTTAAAGTTTTTTTGTTTTTTTTTAGCAACATTATTTGTCTGACTAACAGTAGTATCATGTTTTTTTAGATTGTCAAACCACCAAATTCCAATTTTTCCCTAAACTTTCTGTTTCTGTCTCAGTTCCTATCAAGAACGATACTATTAGATGAATTTAAACACATGTTAAATTTAAATCAGATTAATGTTGAACTTGTCTGGTTTGACCCTTCAGACAGAATAGGTGAAATACCTTTTTCTTTTGGAAATTTGATTTGCTCTGGCTCGTCTCTATTATAAAAAGTATACTATTCAAACCTGGACAACAGACTCTCCTACACTGAACCAATTCTCAAACAGAAAAGAAAACAATGTCCTACAATACTTTGCCAGAAGCAGATGCAAAGAAATCTCCAACCGTCCACCACCATTTCTGACATTTAGTCATTGACAGCATTTGTGTTTCAGCCAATTTAAGTTTAAAATTCCTAACTTTTGTCACTCTTTATCACCTCCTGGAGAAGCTGTTAGCCTCCCTTCCTTTCCTGTTACACCGACGCATTTGACATGGTGCTTATTTTGATCCTGCACAGTAAAGCTCTACCTTCTTGTACTCTTGTCGGCCTCCTCGCGAAAAGATGGCAGGTGTTCTGTCATTCAGAGCACAGCCTGTTTGACAGCAGCCGAGACGCCACGCCGAGCCTCTCTGCTGGCATTTCGACTTGATGCGATTGAGATGCGGCCAATTAGTGTGAGCCACGCAGCTCGGTGTCTGTCTGGAAATGAAAGCTGCAAACAACATCAACATACACGGGTGTCAGCAGCGTGATCAGATAAGCTTGTTGCTCTCTGGATTCATGGCACATGGCAGCATCTTGTAGATGTGAAGATTTTCTTCTTTTTTTTTTTTTTTTTACTTTTTTTTTTTTTTAACAAAAGATGTGACTAATTGTATTTATAGTTTTGGGGAGACTAGTATTTTAGGCATCTATATCAGCAGGAGTTTGCAAAATGTGACTTGAAGGCTACGTCAGCCTTCAAGGCAGATTTTGTGTGCAAATTCATTAATTCACTTTTTAATTTGAACTCACTCCATGTATGCTCTCAAAATGTCTATTAGGTATTCTCAGGCTGATGTCCTGTTGGAGGGAAAAAAAATGATTTGAACTCTTTGATTTTGGATTAGTTTTACAGAAAAGACAAAGACAAATTTTGCCACGTAATTCCATTTAAAATCTGTTCCTTTAAGGCAAAAACACAAGTCATCTCCAGCGGAGGAGAAAGGAGGCTGCGACGGGTTGAACCCGCATTAACCCCAGACGCTTGATGCGAAGACAGGAAGGAGGAAGGGGGGATTAAATATGCAGAGGAGATGATTACAAGACAGACAGCGGAGAAAGCGATGTGTAATAGTATCTACTTGATGCTTTCTGCGGCAGCTGAGGTCAGTGTGTTGAACCAACTGTGTGTTGCCAGTTTTTATCAATACAAGAGGCGTGTCCTGTACCCCTTTTCTGAAATGTAATGCCTACTTACCGGTAGGCAGATGCAATGGAAGAGACGGCATTATCTCTAGTGTAATCAGAGTGAAGCCTTGAGGCAATCTGTGTGTCTTTATAGTAGTTCCAATAAGGCCTCCTAGTTTTTTTAGCATAGTGTGGTCTGTAAGACATCTAAAATTTTCTTTCTTCTGCTGAAAATCTTTGTATAATAGGCTCAATGGAAACTTTATGAAAGTGAAGTAAAATTCTCCAACTGCACCCTTACTTACTGTAGTTTTGTGGACTTATTGGTTTCTTTGTATGTGTGGGTGTTGGCAACATCTGACGTGAATTTCACATCAGTAGCTCCAATAGGAATATATTGAAAAATGTCTCATTGTATAATATAAATAAGTAACTTAGTATAAGCTTGGACCAGTAAACATCAATGCACCTTATCAACACAGGTTCAACACAGCCTTGACAGCTACTACTACCAGTTTGCTGTCCTCAACATGCTGTCCGTCGCCCTTCATCCTGCAGCAGCAATGCCTCGGTGTGCAGCAGATCAAATGAATGTCCAAGCCCACTCGCCATCCAGGAGGGACTTTTCCAGCTGCTGCCCATTGGCTTTAAGATATATTTGTTGTCTGCAGTGGTGATAAAAGCACAGACATCATGGTAATAAAAAAAAAAAAAAAAAAAAAGGAAAATTGGCTTTGACAACGCCTGACTCTCTGTCTGTCCTTCCTTTGTCTGATGATGGCTCCTGGCTCTGAAAGGCTGCTGCTGCGATCTATTCTGGTGTTTCTTCTCTTTGGAGCGTGATGAAAACGAATAAGGGATGAAACAGAGGACATAGAGCAGGATATAATTTGAAAGATGTTATGAGGAAGGATAAAAACATACCCTTGAGGAAGCTCTAACCAAAAGGTTTCCAAATTAAGATGTTATTTCGTACATCACAGGGATCACTGGTGAATGTTAAGGATCATCAGCATGAGCATCAGCTTGCAGATTTCCGAGTATTGATTAATCAATAAAAATGTCCTTTCAGGACAGGTTTTACTTTGTTTAAACACAGTCTTTTGATGGCAAATTTGCTTTTTATTTTTTTTTGTTTGAACAATTGTATTTTTGTCTGCTTGTACATGAGCACTAAAAATATTGCAGAAACCACCCACAGTCTTTTATGACTTAGTGACAAATGTTTAATCCTATTTGGGTGCTGATGTTGAATATGAAACCATTATTCTACACAGATTTTTTTCAAGACATTTCCTCAAAGCACCACCTCTTGTGAAGTTTAGTGAAGTGCAGTGGCTGTACGTGGTGAAGCTCGCTCTGTCTTTTTGCATCTTACGTGAAACAGCCTTTAGTCAAAGTAAGCTGTTATCTAAACCTGTGGATTTTATGAACTGACCGCACCTGCAAAGGTTTCTCCTCTCTTGGCACTAAGCAGAGTTTTACAAAGGTTAATGATCGTATTTTGTTTCACATGGAAATACAGAAGGTTTTGAAATAATCTACAATTAAACAGAAATTTATATATTTACTGTTTCTGGTGAACTTTGAATGTGACTTGCTCAAAGAATTTACTGCATGTTTGTAATTACAAGATCAGCACTTGATGTGGAAACATCCTTCACAGTGATATTAAAAGTAAGATTTGTGATGAATTTGTATCTCTGGAAAGTCTTGACTAATTTACCCTAGTAGCTATGCAAGCCCTTCGTTAATATTAGGTCTTTATATCAGTTTCAATTATGGTTTGTTTCCAGTTAATAATAATTTTGAATCAGTAATGTTTAGGTTAGGATTTATGTTATTAATATGTCAACAATTTTGTGTGGATTCATTCTGGGTCCCAACGAACAATCAAAAATCTCCTCGTGCTTTCCTGTAGTGGAAAATATTAAATCTTCAGATTAGTTTTTTGAGGTTATATGAGACTGATGAATTTACAAAAATTAATACCTCATAGAGCAGTTTTTACTTCATGGCATGAGTAAACAAGCAAAGTTAGTTTTTGGGCTCAAAGCCGACACTTCACGCGTCCCCCTGCATCGTCTGGTCATAAATTTGCAGAAGCATTAATGTGACCACGATAAAAAACGTTTCATTTTTAAGATGAGTGAGAACCCGAGAGAACCTGAATTAAAATGTCATTATCCCATCTTACCCTTCACACTTTGCTGAGCAGCAGTGGTTACAGATGAAGCTGCCAGATACGGCACACACGTTCTGATTAGGATGACGTACGTCTGCTGCCTAATTCAATTAATTAGGCGGGTGAACAGTGAGCCAAGTAATAACGTAGTCGGGTTTTGTGTGCAAATTTAATTTGATAGGTTTGTTGTGCATACAATTAACAAAGCTATGCTTGTGTGGCTGTTCAGCAGAGGCTGTCAGACAGCAGAGCAGCGAAGAAACGGATGTGTTTGTGTTCAGGAGGGAAAACCTCAGTAACCTGCTCTGTTAGTTTTCCTGAGGTTGCATTGTTTGACATAAGGTAAATTAGTGAGCTGATGCAGGAAATCCCCGGTGTCTGTGGTGTTCTTAGATGGGAAAAATGTTACCAATTGCATCAGTAAAATGCACTAACTGATAACTAGGATCCAATTAGAATCCATGTCCTTGACTTGGAAGTTGTCTGAATGATAAGATTAAAATATACATTTTTGTAATGCATCTTGAGATTATATTAGTTATAAATTAGCACTATATGAATAAACTAAGGCCTAGACTTTAACACGTTAATTTTGATGACTCAGTTATTAGCGCTTTTGTTCTGGTCAGAATCTTTTTTTTTTGTTTTTCTGGTACGCCCATCGAGCTGATGCACATTCCACTTCAGCAAACAACAGCGACAAAGCCGCTTACATTTTCCTTCTGGAAGTTCATTTTTGCTTCAAAACATGATCTGAAGGGACGCCGAAACAGACGCTGAAAGTTGTGCAGAAGAGAGTTTTGTATCTCAGTGCAAAACATGTTGCAGCAACAACAGACCTCTCCAACACTAATGTCAGCGTCGACAGTGCACTGCATACCTGTTGCTAAACCAACACGAAGGGCTTTTGAGTTGAAAATGTTGCCTGTTTAGGTGATGTGCAGTTTTCGATTAAAATGTGACCGATTCATTACAAACCCTGCCAATAAGTTGATTAAACGGTTTAATCGAGTCCCACCACTAAAATAGATCGTTTGAGCTGTGCAGCACTCACAGTGAAAAGAACATTCAGACCTTCAGTTTGTGTAAATAAA
This sequence comes from Poeciliopsis turneri, assembly GCA_922788865.1. NCBI lineage: Eukaryota > Metazoa > Chordata > Actinopteri > Cyprinodontiformes > Poeciliidae > Poeciliopsis > Poeciliopsis turneri. Next base: position 26,392 of record CAKLNU010000667.1, read on the forward strand.
ATAAACTTAAGTTTGAGTGGTTAAAAGAGAGTAGAGAAATGTTGCAGGTAGAACAATGGAATACACCTAATAAACAAATTGTGTAAAGATAAATTGATTGGATGGAAAAGGGAGAAGTTGCATCCTGAGGAAGGACAGATGGTGGAATGCAAAGGGAGAAAAAAAAAATCCTGTCAACGTGAGTTCAATAAGAACAGATCTGTGGGAAACATTGAGACGGCAGCAAAGACTTTGGCAATCGCGGAGAACATTTATTAAACATTGGCTCCTGAATACCACCGGATTTCCCAAGGTGCAGTCAAACCATTAGCAATGTGTAAATATATTGAAATAATAAATTCCAAAGGAAAACTTTGGCAAAGAATTTATCTTTTTTTTAAAACATTAGATCAAAACATTCTGTGCTAAAATTGGGCCACAGATATTCACTCAGAAATTCTGCTTTTAAATTGTTTGTCAGCCAAAAAATCTGTTCCATTATTTATAGCAGCTCATCAAAGGATTACGTTTCATTTGAGCCTCACTCTTTAACTTAATTCCAGTTCTATGCTACACTCTAATTTTAGATTTACGACAGCTGAATGCTTATATAAGCTTCAGCGATCCAACAATTAACTCGACATCTTCCAGGCTTTTCAGTTCAGTTGTTGCTATACTCTGCAGCGTGTTGCTAAAAGCATTCGCCCTCGTCTCCAAATAACCAGCTTGCCTTATCGTCTTCATCACTTTTCTTGGATCTTGTGACTGACTTTCTATCTGTAGTTGGATCACTTTTTCTCTTTCTTCGCATTTCTATCCCTCCACCCAGACGTGCTGTTATCCTTCCATCTCTGCCCCATACTGTCCCTCCCTTCATCTGTAGGTTTCTTTATTCCCACCAACCCCCCTGCGGAGATACGCCCCTTTTCTTCTCCGGTGAATAATGCATGGCCTCTGAGGCTTTGGATGTGGGAAGAGGATAAAATTGTTGGATCGGCCGTTTTTCTCTCTGCTCACCTGCAGGACCCTTAACGCTTGCACGTCTGGCCAGCAACAGCTGAGAGGAATACTGAAGAACCTCCTGTTGAATGTACGGCTCCACTCTCACAGGCGACTGAATGTCTCCAGAGACAAAAATCTATGCTTGTGAATGAATAAAAATAGGACCAGAATGAACCATTTTTTATTGTCTAAAATCCTTCCCATTTGCATTACCAAAATGAAAATGAAAATTTCCAAATCAGTGTTTTCTGGAATCTTGACCTATTTCTGGCTTTGTTCTTTCCATCCACTTAGAAAGTAGGTTGTGCCAGAAAACTCCAGTCAGCCTTAACAGCCTTCTCAATGAAATGATGAACAACCTCCAATTATTACAAACTATTAAAGAAACCACAGCTTATACCACACGGAGAAAAGAAAATACAAATGCTGGCCTAAATTCATATCCCTTCACCCCTAAACACAAAGTCCTAACAGACAAAAATGCAAACAAGACCGTTCAATCTGATAACCTAATTACCTGGGCCTACCAGGCTATTAAAAAAAACCTCTAAGTTTTTTTTGGCATCCATGTCACCTCTGGGATCTGCGTGTGTGAGAAAACCACACATTTCCTTACAAAACTGGCCAGTTCTCTTTCTCTGTGTGTGTGTGTGTGTGTGTGTGTTTGTAGCTGTCTTCTGTCAAATAGCTGCAGCAGAGGGACACACGTCTCATCAGGACCCGGCCTACCACCAGGAGCTCTCAGAAGATACGAACAGAGGAAGAGACGCACCAGAATGTTGGATGGAGGGATCTGGCAGTGGAAGTGTCAGGTGTCTGAGACTGTTATCACCAAAGCTGCCGATCTCTCTGTTCTTCTCCTTTGTTGGACTGGCTTCACAAGAAGTGTTTGAAAAAATAAAATGAAATGAAATAAAATGCAGCACAACAAATTCACAAGGGTTTTATGTCACGTGTCTCTGAAATATGAAAAACGATTGGACAGTTTCTGACCTGACATACCTGTGAGCTTTTCATTTTTTGTCTGATCTTATCATACACAACACTGGGATTTTATGTGGCAGACCGAAACAAAGTAGAGCATTATTGCTGAATAGAACAAAAATATTACATGGTTTTATTTTTATTTTTTATTTTAATTGTTACAAGTAAAAATCATAAATCTGTGTATTGGATTAATGGCATCTTTATTCAAGTACAACTTAGCAATATCCTGTACAAATTAACATTTTTCCACTCACCATAGAAAAACCATAATAGACGGTTACAAATCTGTCGTAAATTCAGAGATCGATTATTTTTTTCCTGAATATATTTTTTCTGATAATGGATTTATTAAATTAAAGTGCAGTTTTTCAAAGCATTTCTCCTATAAGATCAACTTTCATGTTAAAGCTTTTTTTTTTATTTGTCTTTCTTCATGTTTTTTTGCAGAATATTTCAGGTCTGATAAATCCAGTTATGTCTGTTCTACTTGTGCAGCTGCATCCGTTTCATTCAGTCGTCTTCGTAACTCCACATCTTCGCTTCGACACACTGCTGATCCAACCCTCTCTGATCCTAACCCACGGGGTAAAGTTCCAGTAGAGCTACGGTAAGCATCGGTACACCACACTTTGCAGTCCATATCGACATGAGGAGGCAGAGGAGAAGTTGCGAACACAGCCAGTCTTGACCAGGCCCTCGTGCTTGAACAGGAAAGGCGATAGTGGATATATCCAAATGAGCTGATCAACAGGATGCTTTGCGAGTGTTTACTGATGGAAGGCCATGTGAAGGTGGACGTGAGTGGCAGCTTGGCAGCCAGTGGTGGGGAGATCCATCACGCCATGACAGAAAGGGATCGGGCTCTGACGTGTCGGCCTGCCCTGACGGGCCACGGCCTGTCAGCTTAATGAGGCTCCTAGTGACAGGTGATGCTGGGGTTAGTTTGTGTGGGAGGGGTGCGTGAGTGCGTGGGTGGGGACTTTCAAAGAGTTTAAACAAGTGCATTGTTAGCGTTCTGCTCTGTGAAACCACCCATCTGGGGGTCTGTTTGTTTATGATTTATTTTCAAATTATATTGGTTTATTTTTTCCTTAATTTCTTTGGCAAAGAATATTTGTTTCCGCATTTATAAAGGATTTACAAACTGATATTTAGGTAATCCTATAAAAAAAAAAAAAAATCCTCTTAAGTTGTCAACATTTCTCTTTGTTTATTATAAGTATTCCTACTTTATTTAGATTAAACCAGTAACAGCTAGAAGAGATGCTTTGCAGTCTGTGTGGGCAGTTCATTTTCCAGAACAAAAACACAAAACAACAAAAATTAAATTGATGGAAACCAAAAACCCTGAGCTTTCTGTTCATAGATGTACTGCACAATATATGGCTTCATATTTACTGTCTGAATATGTACAATAAAAAATACAAATGTCCAAAGATGTGAAATATGAGAGCACAAAAACACTGTTCTATTGCTCTGGTGTTTCTTTTATTGCATCTAGCAAAGATGTAACACCATGGTGGAATTAAAATTTAATAAAATATATGTAGAGACCCAAAATTTTCTCTAGCAATAGCCCTGTATTTAATCATTCATCCTAAATGCAGATATGTTTTGCTTAAGCAAAGCAAAACAAAACAACTTTTAGTGGCGCAGCACCAACTAAAAGACATAACCAAAAGTTTAAGCAGCAGTGAGCATTTATTTAAAACAAAAAAAAAAAGCTTACTAATCCTGTGAGTTTTTAAGAACTCTATAAAAAATTTGAAATTGAATTATGTAAAATTCTCCATCAGTGAAACAACCTTGCTTTTCCTTTCATAAAATTGTCCTTAATCAGGAGCATACTTTAAGAGGTAATTGCTGAGTTGTGAGTTTACCAAAAATCGTAAACTCACTTTTTTTTTTTCGCATCTATTTTATCTTCACCCCCTTCTGCTCTGATTTGACATCAGAGCAAAGCACTTGGGGATTCCACATCATGACTGGCACTAAACACTACATGTGGGTATTTTTAGAGCGAAACAGGAGCAGCAAAATGTGGCATTCACAAACACAAGCCACATCTGAACGAGCAAGGACGACATGTGAGCACCCTACGCTCTCCGGCCCCTGTGGCTTTCTGCCACTTCAGATACAACTTTGCAAACTTTGATTGTGCATCCATGTGTTTTCAGAGTCATGTTTTCTCTTTGCAACAGTTCCAAGCAGACCAAATGTGGTTCTTATTTTGCCAAATTTGCCATCACAAAATTTAGCACGTAGAGTCCCTCCTTTTTAACTTTGACTTGAGAAGAAACAAACGCCCTCTTTCAGCTTCGAAGTACATAAACCTGAAACAATGTTTACAATTCTCTCATCCCAGTATTAGGAGGATAACAGATAAACTGAATTTTAGTTAAATGAATCAGATGTCAGACTATCCTATTCCTATTTTCTATAAACAATACTTTAGATCCCTCATAAGTGATGATCCACTTTTTTGAAGATTTTTTTGTACTTCTGTCTTTATTCTGCTCTACAAAAATTAGATGACTCTCTTGGTTAAAAAGTAATAATAAGAGGAAAGACTTGGGCTGAGAAAGTTAATATTCGACTTTATCTGAATATTTCTTGTGTCAGTCTCTACAGGAAGTTAATAAAGTCAGAGAGGACTTTGTTTCGCAATATTGTACAGCCTAATGAAAGAACTATTCCAAACCATTCCTCTAATTTATTTTATGAAGGAGACGATATGTATTTAACTAAAATACACTTCAGGAAATAATTGAAATTAAAATATACCCCCATATATTAGTCCTGCTGTAAGACTCCTTTACAGATTTGGTTTTCCAAACTCATTTGCTTGCCAAGACCAACTTATACAATTAGAAGGGGACAAATTACTGGAATTAAAAGGCAAGTGGCTTTAACAGATTTTGAGAGCCTCCCGCAGCACTGCTCAGGTTATAATTAAGTCCTCAAGAGTGTCGTAGCCATTAGAGCTTTGGGGCAACCCAGTGAGGACACGCCCAGCCCAGTGTGACCAGCTTAGAAGAAGAAAAATCAGCACCATGTCACTCCTAAAAAGCCACTGTACCTTTAGGCAATACATTAATCTACAGAGAGCAACTTAAATTAGCCTCCATGCAGAATGAAAGTAACAGAAATGTCTCAGGTGGCTGCTTAGTATTGATATTTTCCTAAATAACATGAGCTCCTTTTCTGTTACATATATATGTGCACACAAATTGTGCAGTCACATGTTTATTTCATATTGAGAATAGTTTATTAACACTTTATTAGGAGCATTCCAGTTATAAGGAAAAATCCTTCCAGCAAATACCTGTTTTTAGTATTTATTTGGTTGATTCTGATGTGAATGCGTTTGTGGAGTGCGCCACAAGGGGGCAGTGTAGTGTGAAGGAAGTGGTCCTACTTCCTTTACTTGTCTTTTGTGAACAATGTTGCGGCTGCGTCAAAACCAGAACACGCCACTTCTCGTCTCATCTCTTCCACGGTTTATGCAAGTAATATTTAATAAAATCCGACAAAATCACATATAGTAAGGACTATATACATTTTGGTGTTCTACAGCCAACTTATGTGTGGTTTTATTAAAGTTACACCATGTTAGCAGAACAGTTAGGCTGTGCTAATGGGGAAATGAAGCAGGAAATCTGCACTACAGTGAAAATAGATGAGATTTAGAGATAATTTTTGGCCTTTTTTCATGTCTTTTTGATGTGTGCAAGACTCCTTCCAACTCTGAATGTTGGCAAATCTAGAAAGATATTTAATATGGGCCTAAATCTAAACTAATGACGCGCTGTCTGTGAAACAAATTCATGTAATGTACGTGAAGAATGTTAATCAATCACTTGTGTATTGTGAAAAAGTTTCCCCCATTACAGGTTCATTCTGTTTTAGCTTTTTATTTCACTTTAATTTTTCAGTTCATCAGACAAATTGTAACAGTAGACAAAGAAATTGAAAGTATTTGTTGTGGAGAAAACTTGATCTAAACCAACTTGGTCTTGTGTGAAAAAGTAGTTGTCAAATCACGACTCATCACTAATTATTTGCAGTTTCAGATCACGCCCAAGTACAAGAAGTCCAAAAGCAAACATTAAGCCTCAAATCTTAAGAAATTCAAGGACAGATGAAAAACAATCAATGAGATTTTTTTTTTATCTGCTTTTTATGGAAGGGTGAAGTGATTTGGTACTATTTTACTACTACTATTTTACTTTTACTTCTGAGTTCTAAGTAAATAATTTTAGGTTATATGAAGGTTTTTCAATCTCCCTTTTTGCGTGTTTGTTGGGTGATTCTCGGCTGCTGGGTAGTTAAACTCCCTAGCTGGAAACAGCATAGCTGGCAATTAATTTGCAAATCCCCACCCATAATGTCAGGGACTGCTGTTCCAGGAATGTGGGATTTTGCTGGAAGGTTCCCCAGGCATTTTCTCAAAAGGTCACTTGAGCTGTTCCCTGTTCACTTCTACTGTATTACTTACAGAGTAGGATTTGTTGTTAATCCTCCACCTATAAATTCAATACTACTGTAGCCTGATGGGTGATCTGAGCACCACAGCATGACGGTAATCACATGTAATCTATTGGTTGTGGTATTTTAGGGATGCTGCATTGGAAAAAGATATACTAAGCAAGAATAGTTTGGGCATTTGCAGAGAAAGATATTAGTGAGAAAAACATAGCCAGATAGTACTCTCATTTACACACGCCTCATATGACCCTCTACTACTACTATTTTCTTGATAAAATATTGTAAAAACTATTTTTGAGAAAGAACAGAAATGAAGTATTATACATATAATTTCTGAAGATAAATAAGCTTAGTCTCATGATAATACATGAGATTAGAAAGAACCATAAATGGAAAAACAGGGTGTTTTGTTACATCATTAGCAATTATGTATTTAATTAACATTTTTCTTATAGGCAGAGGGGTAGCATTGCCTTGAGAAATTGTATGCTCTAAATATCTGTCTGAATAATAAAAAACATGGTGTGACTCTACAAAGACGTGCTGCCATATTTAGTTAGCCGAAGATGTTACTAACTGCACATAAATGATTTAGCCTATGTGTGAAATTAGTGCCCGTTAGCTCATCAGTGATCCAAAACAATCCTACAAATTATGGTCATAAATTCTAATCAGTGAAATGTAAAGTTTGATTGATTACAAGATGATACTGACTGAAATATAAGTGGATTTAAGTATCTGCAGTCAACCCAAAAATGAGTTATACTCTTGGCAATTAAGATTTATAATTATTTTTCATTCAAGCAACAGTGTAAAAGCAGTATCAGTTAAAAAAAAAATAATAATAAAAAAATCTTCTCATTCAGAATTTAAGAGAAGATTACAATTTTTTTTTTTTTTACCCTTCTTAATTTCTGTATAATGTTTGTACCACAAAAGATATAGGAGATCCATTAAACATGACCAAACTCAATATACAGAACTAAGGGGGATAACAAGGCATGCACAGTTTAAGTCCAGTGATTCATGATGGGACACCAACCCCTCCAAAAACCTCCAGACTTCCAAGGATGATTGCAAAGTCACTGGTTGTTCATAAGAAGCTGTCTTTAGAGGATGATCCAAGAACCACGTGGTCCAACAAGAAATTTTGAAAAGCTAATACTGTGATTCTGAAACTTGGTTCTGGGCTGTAGTTCTATAAATCTTGCCAACAGCGTGACAAAATGCAAAAGTTTTTTTACACGATATCCTCTCAAATAAATAGATTATGTCCCCTGTCTAAACACTGTGCAATGTGTTGTGCTTCCTTGGTCTCAACAAAATGTCAGCAAAGTGCTACATCAGTTTGACTTCATATGTCTGGTGAAGCTTTCAGATAAAGGCTGATGAATGCAACAATTTCTTTAAATACTGTACCACCTTCCAGTGACGTTTAGTAAATAGCAGCCCAAACAAAAAGCTTAGCACATACAGACATGTTTTTACTGTTACTGCATATGAGCAACACGTCTGCATGTTTTTATGAAAGCGTGTGGTGTTCTTTTTTTTTTTTTTGAGCTGGAGACTGTGAACATGTGGGGTTGGCCTCATAAATGTCAACGTTTGTGCACGTGAATGGGTACGCTCAGAAGTAATTGGTTTGGTCTGCAGAATCACCGGTGGAACAGCAGAGGACAGGAGACGAGGGGAGAGAGGAGGAAGAGAGCCGGCGCTTTGCTTCAGCTCATTAACCAACGCCTGTTAGCTTGGAAATAAATTGGGTGAGATTCTCCCACTGGAAAGGCTTATTAGTTCATTTTTCTCCTCCGACCCCGGCTGATCCTTCGTAGGTGTAGTGAGGCACGGCCTCGCTCCCACTCTGTCTCACTTACGCACGGTCCATATGAGTCCGAGCACACGTACATTAAAAACCAGCGGCCCATGGGCCCCGAGCAGATGTAAATGAGACAGGTGTCAAATGACTTGAAACCTGCTGCAACTCAAATGTCACCTAGACTTACTGCAGCTCTTCCTGGAGGACTTTCAGCTTATGGCTGAGGCTCCTTACAGATTGCTGACTGAATACATCAAATATTAGAGAAAACGTATGCAAGATTCAGAAGTTAAACAGCATGGTAGCATGGTGGTTCTAGCATGAGTGTCCTCGGGGTTGAGCCTCTCTTTCTGGCACCCAAAATGAAAATTAAGAGTATGGAGCAGAAAAAAAGCTGTTCCACTGCATAAAAAAATAGTTGAAAACCTATAAAGGGTGCAGCTGACAAATAATTTACTTTATATTTTATATCTGGGTCAAATGCTGGGCCATATTGACTGCCCCTACTGATGTTGCCCTGAGCAACTGCCCATGTAGCTCATATCAATAGCCAACACAAATGTAGTTATATTCAATAAATTATAATATGTATTCCATTGAGGATCATTTGTCAGAATAAAAGTATGTAACTTTTATAGAGTATATTTTTTATACATATTTGTTAAAATTGTCACCATATTGTGACAGTTCGTTATATTAATCTTGGCTTTCCACTGAGATAAAAACTGAATTTGAAGTAAGAAAAGCACTGGAGGAATTGGATAAATACTTATCAAAAGATTCAACATAAAAAAACCAACAAAAAACAGTTTACTCAAATTTGTATATCTAATTTCAATTATTTTATGTGTCTATGATTATATATATTACAAAAGAAAGTAATGTTGGCATACAGGACAAATTTTCGAAATACACATTTTCATAGCTGCACACCACAGTGTAGCTGAAAAATGCACACTGCTGTTAAAAACTCAGGATTGTGAGTCTCCGGTGTTTAACGCCGGATATAATGAGTTGGACAGGGGAGGGTACAAAATTGCTCCATGTTTTCTCCTTTTGTAGATAATGACTCTGAAAACCTTATGGTTTTGCAACCCTTTTCAAACTGAAAGATGCAAACAACTTTGTTCGTCAACGATTTTGAAAAACATTTTTCAAGATTGGGACATGATGTATATCTTCTTGTTTCATATCACCAGACAGAATCTGTCACTTCTTCATTCTACAGTTTTGGATGTGATCAGGTCCGGGCGTGAATAGTAAAATCCATCTTATCTTTGTCTAATACTTTTCGAAACCCGACATGTCAGCTGAAGAGGCCGGCGGAGCAAAGAGACGTTGTCAGTGCCAGCACAAAATCCAACGGTTGATTCACACTGTGGCATCAAAATTTTCTTGTTATCCTGCTGAAAGTGTCAATTCAAAATAATGGGTTTGCTTGAGGCATCATTTGTCTTCCCTGGGGATCCTGTGCCAATAGTAAATGTTGCTGGCATCATTATAGGATACATTGTAAAAGCAGAAATCTGGAACTTGGCTCTCTTGCTAGAGCGAGCCCTTCTTTCAGTTGTTAGTATTATTAACATGCTGTTGAGAATGGAGGCTGAACACTTAACCAGACTGAAAGGGCTGCTGTCATCCTGACTAAAAGCCCTTCCATTTGGCAAAGAGCAAAGAAGAGAAGAGGATTTTTCAAAATGGGTACTTTCTGCAGTAATTCACTAGAGTATGTGTTTATCAGAGAAATTACCCCACAGCCATGGAAAAACACAGACGAACTTCACTGCCAGACTTCATCAGGCTCCTGATTTAATAAGCTTGTCAATACGTACTGTACATCAGTGTGAACTCTATCCCTCATCATGTTACAAGAGGCAACAACATGCATTAAGGGACAAACTGCAAGCATGAATGCGCTGGTTAACTGAAAGACAAGTGTCAGGTTCACATTAAAATGTTCAATCTGCGTACCAATGTACATGGAAGAATGGACATGATACAAGCTTTATGCACAGATGCACAGGCATATTAATGGTCAATGTTTTGGGGCAGTCATAAAATGGCTTGTCATGCCCAACCCCCGCTGCTCCTCCTTTTCCTAATAACATCATTCATCAGAAAGTGTCAACGCTGAGATATGGGTCGATAAACAATTTGGTGCAACATGGCTAATGGCAACCGGAGTAATTTAATATTTTCTCATGCTTATAAATCCCACAGATTCCCACATACTCTCTGAAGGTAATGTTGTTCTTTGAAAATGCAGAATCAGTGTATTTTGTAGAGCTTACAACCCAGATTTCTACTTTAATCATTAAAATAATTAAGAACCCAGAATTACTAACTTTTTATGTGAAACTGACACACCAAAGAGAAATTGGGAGGCATATCAAGAGTCAGTTCAACCATTTACATAAAAATCATCCTTTGGATCTTAGGAATTCCCTTTGATGGTGAAAAAAGTATTACATTTTTTTTTTTGTGATTTGCTTTTAGCTTGTTTTATAAATCCTGCAAAGGAACTGGGTACAAATTTGTGACAGCTGTGTTGGTAACAAAGAGCCTAAAAGTCCAATTTGAAATGGGGTGTTTGCTAAATTGTGTGTAGAAGTAATGGCGACTCATCCTTTGAGGTTAGTCTTTTTGTGCCTGGACACAAGCATGTTGATATTTCTGACTTAATGGAGTTGTAACAGCATTTTCCTAAAGAGGATGTGGTAGTGGATTGAAAATAAAAAAGCAAAAAACCTTTGGAACTCCAAAGGAAAATTATCAAAGATGTTCGGAGAGCCTGTCTAGCTTGTTCTTGCAATTGCTGTTTTAAGAATCATTGCAGCTTTGTGCTATATGACTGTTTATCCATGGGAAAAAAAAGAGAGGACTCTTCAAATTCCTCTAATATAATTGTATCCATGGTGAGCCTATTTTAACCTTTGGCTGCACTTGTATGCCCACACCAAAAGCAAACGGACCAGATTTCAAGAGTATCCCTGATTGTGAATGGCAATGTATTACCTAAGTTTAGGTTTAATGAATTTCTGTGGTGTTATTGTTCTGTGTTATTCTTAATGCGCTATAGACACAGTATTGTTGTGTCAGACTTGATTCTCTCTGGCTCCCAGCTGTCTATGTGGGATACCCTTCAAAAAGAATGATGTACAAAGTTGTAGACATAAACCACCATGGATTTAAAGAGGCCAAATTAGCCAAGAGCATTCAGATTTGTGGGGTTGTTGGATTAAACACTATTGCCAAACTGCTATGGGAGAGGGTTAGCAGTTGAATTACTCATGCGTGCAATATTTAATCTGCGTGTGTGTGTGTGTGTGTGTGTATCTGTTTATACAGATTTCTGCCAGAAGCATGACTAGCTGTCACTTCAATTCTAGAGTCTGCTGTGCTCCAAGGTTGCCCCATACAGATCGCTCATGTTCGATAAAAGCAGTGAAATGTTTCCTCATCAGAGGAAACAAACAGAGAACTATTATTTGTAGTTCTCTGCTTGTTTCTCATGATCAAACAAGAGCAAAGGCTGCGTTCCAGGCTCAGTTGATCTTGAACTGGCCGCCTCTCTCGTCTTTCTGCGTCACCTCTCCTGAGTGACATGCCGCCTGAGTGGACATGGCACCGTCGTCTGACTGGAACCAAATGAGCCGTGAGTAATGGCAGAGGACGCAGAGCCCATTGGCTAATTGTCCTGAATAATGAGACTGGTTCTCCTTTCTGATTGGTGTTGGAGGTGGGAGGTTAGCTCTCGGCACGTCTATCTGCAGCGAACAGTGCAATGTCACTAAAACGGATTTGTCAGATGACTGCTGGGGTGACAAAAAGTCAAGCATTCATTTTCTTTTCCTCGACATGAGGTCTGTGTTGCAGCACTTGAGACCTTATAGCCTGCTCAATCAAATCTCTGTTGGACATAAAGCTCCTGAAACCTACTGGGATGAACCTGCACATTGAATTGTTAAATGAACTACATGCTCACACAAACAAAGTACTATTTTTTTTTATCTATCTTTAGTCTAATCTATCTAAAATTAAATGCAGATCAGAAGCTTTTGGGGTTTTTTTTCACTTTAGATGTGTTTATGACTTTGTATTTCTCTGCTTGTTTCTGATGAAGCAGCCAGCTGTTGCATGGCATGAGGAACATGCACCAGATTGCTTTGGAAAGTGACTCCCACCAATCGACCAACGCTAATGAGAGGGAAAGTTGTTTTGGGGATTAAAGCTTTATGATTGGTTTTAGGTTCATATGCACATCATATGTCGTGATATATATACCACGATATTGGGGTGTGTGTTTTGGGTTTTGCTATTATTTGTGTTCCTGAGTTCTTTCTATTATGTCTGCCTTCTTTCCATTTTTACAGTAGTTCATCCTAGTGATTCTAGTTATATTTATTTCTTGTGTCTAGTAACTTTCTTAGTTGCTCTAGTTTTTATTGCATTTCTTATGTCTAGTTATTTTGTTGCATTCATTTATTGATCCCCAGGGTTCCAGGTGTTGCCTAGTCATAACTTAACTTGAAAAAATATATATAAATTCACTCCTCCAGAAAACTTACTCTTATTATACTGACATGTATTATTATTATTATTTTTTTGATTATTGAAATTGACCTGACAGTGAAAAAGTTAGAAAAATGTTATGAGGTCTTTAGAATCAGATGATCAGGACAATGACTACACATACTCCACCTGTTATCTGGTTCATTCTTTTAACTCTTATTTACAGTATTTGCCTGAGCAATGTGCATGTCTGACATTTTCCCGAAATATTCCTGAGCTATGTGTTGTGGTTTTCAAATCATCCAGTGCCTTAAATACAAGGGTGCTGTGCATTCTTTCATTTTATTACCTGGATTAGTTTCTTGTAATAGATGTATTCATTAAATTGGAGGGACACCAGAGAATAACTCAGTGTTCTTGGCACTAAAAGTGGACACTAATGTTAGTAAAAATGGAACGATTTAGGATTTAGTGTTTAAATCTAAAATCCAAAGTACCAGAGCCTGATTGACATCCCGGAGTCCAGCTCTGTCAGGTCAGGTTTTGATCAGATGTTACATAAATCCATTCTGTAAATCACTGGAAGAGAATGAAAGTCAATGTATGGGACTACTGAATTTTATTTATAGATTCCAATAAGAAGTGTGGGTTATTACCAAGCATGTCATCAACCAGCAACTAATCAGCCAAACCTCATTATATTCAATTTGTGGCAACATTCTCTTCCAACGTGTTTTAATGGATTCAGATGAAGTTGTAATTAGGGATAGGCAAATAAACGCCATCTCCGACACGAAGAGAAGGTCATAGTTGTAAAAAAACCCCAACTAATTAAAGTTGCATATCATTAATGGGTCACCAGTCCTGGTTCCCTACCAGTAACCCATTTTAGACACCCCTGCCTCGGACACCAAACAGAAACAGAAGCAGGTAAATATCTGGACGGTCAGAGAACAGGATGTACTACGAGAACAAGTGCCAGGAATGATAATAATTCTACATCCTGCTGTGCCATTTTAATGAAGCAAGCTTGGTTTTAAAATGAAGAAAACTGACGTTTTATAATAATTTAAATTCAACGGAATATCAGATTAATGTAAGCGGGCTGTGGACAACAGATGTCCTCACAATCGAGGCATTTGGAGAACTTTGCAAGTCTCTAAATATGGAACAGTCTAATAGTGGAACGGACTCCTTCTAACGAAGAAAAAAAACTAGTATAGTATTAAAATCTGTTTTCACAAAGTGTTACTTGTAGTTATGCAACCAGGTTGCTGTCATGCTTTTACCTGTAACATTTTCAATTTGGGCTTATTTTCTTTTGAGTTGAATAATACAGCATATATGTCAAATGAAAGGTTTATAACATAGCAATATTATTTATGGTCTAATTTAATTGACACAGAGACAGAGCACAAAGGGTGTGTGTATATATTTTATATCCACTGTACTTGTAGTGTGCAAAATGTCTGACTTTCATGTCCAATTTACTTTCCAATCCAAATCTAAGCCTCTGAGAGTAGACAATCCCACAAATGTTGGAATCGCCTCCTTTTTGCACTCTGTGGTTGATCATATAAGGTACAGTTTTGTCTCTATGAATGCTTGGCAAAATCTCTCTCACTGTGCCTCTAATGTTCAAGTCATATCATGCGACAAATCTAATAGTCAGACACTGCGCCGCCCCCACCCTCTCTGGTACTTCACACAGCCCACTCACGCTCTGCTCATCAAGCCCATTACGCACAGACATAAACAGCAGCACACCTCTCTGTTCTGGCATCGTGCAGCACAGCAGGTTGCCTTCACTTGTCTGCCTTTGCCTCCCCCGTGAACGTAATCAGAGCGGCAGCGGTATTACTCCATCAGCATCTGGGTTGAGTCTGCGAGCTCTCTCGGCCCCCAACTGAGCCGACCCACTGGTGCATGACTATACCAGGTGGGAGACAGCCAAACGATGCCAGCTCTGAAAAGAAGAGATTTGACTCACTGCTAAATCTATATTTAGGGATATTTTTTGCCTTACGTGTTCCTACAAGTGGGACTGTTTGCATTTTTCCCCTACAAATCCCTCTACATTTGGAGGACTACATTCGGGGGTCTTGCTAAAATTCCTGTGAAGGCTAAATGGTCCCAATTTGTCTGACAGACTAGCGTCAGACGCAGCCTCTTGCAAAATCATATGTCTAATAGTCCATTGAATATTTCCACATTTTGTCATATTACATGCACAAACTTTGATGTATTTCACTGGGATTTTATGTCATACACCAACAGGAAGTAGTGCATATTTGTCACGCAGAAGAGACGTTAGATGTGGTTTTAAAAATATTTTCCAAATGAAAATATGAAAAATGTTGCTAGCATTTATAATGATCACCCTTTTGTCTTTTCCCCTGCTTTTTAGAACTTCCTTTCTCTTAAACAGTGCCGTCAACAGAGACTACTGGCTGCTTGTCTGATTTATTACCTTCTTGTCCAGCCGGTCATATAAGGTGGATGGCCATATGTTGGCCGATGTGGAGTGGTGCCACACTCCTCCATGATCAAACGATGCATTGAATGCTGCTTTGTGTTCAAAGCTTCGAATACTGTTTTATTCTCTTGCTTTAAAATCTACATAGCTATTCCCTTGCCTGTGTTCTGGGCTCCTTGGCCTTCATGATGACTTTCAGCCTCTTTCATGCAAAAGAATAGAAAATCTTTAGCATAAACATGCTAAATATTTAGCATGTGGATGACATGGATCTGAATACTTCTGCAGTTCAATTTGTGTTTTGCATTACACAAATGTCCAGTATAGTAAAGGCACCTATTGCTAATTCACCTAGGCAACCATCCTGCTCGATGAAGAATCACCTGTTTTGCTTCTGTTGTTGTTTTCAATCTGTTTCACGGTTTGGAGTTCTGTCATTTTACAGAAATATAATACTTCTTAAAATCAGTTTCAGACAGTCTCCTTTAATAAGAAATTATAAACAAATTTATCCTCCACATTTTATATTGAAACAGAAATCTGAACAGATGCTCACACTGCAGGCATTCACCACATTCATTCACTGTTTGTTAAAAAACAAACAAAAAAAAAAACAAAGAAAAAAAACCCCAGAAGTTAACGAGCCTTTAAATTGATCATTTCTTCTGTAGAGTGAATATCATTTAGGGAAGTTAGAACTTTTATTAGGCAGTTATCAGTAACATCTGTCAAAGCTTACACTTTGTGGAGAGGAATGGAGGATTGTGTGTTGAACCTCACTTTTACTGTTATATATTGTGTATATGTGTATAGGATTGCTCCAAATGTTCTTCTAAGAGTCAGATTCATACCCAGAAGGTGTGTTGGTTTATTTCCAGTAAACTTATTGACCCTATTGAACAGTTCACCTGTAGTCTTTACGAATAGCGTTTACTTTAGGACCACTACACCCCCTTTTTTTGTCTTGTGACAAGTCTTCACCAGCTTTAAGCTAAAACATTTTTTTCCACACAATTTGCTGAAAGCTGGTGAAGATGAATGTTTGAAAACAAACTCCAATGTCATGCACAGAACAATAAAATAAAGAAATATCGTCGCCCACATATTCAGTGATGATGGATGGAACTTGAGCAAGCTTCATGCTAAATGATTCAGATACTCATAGGGCAGGGAAGATAGAATGGAAAACTGGAGCAGAAGAAAATATGCATCATCTGAAATGTAGCATGCATCTGAAAATGAACACCGACTTTGACAATTTAAAACCATTTAAAGTTCAAATAGAAAACTTGTCGGCATGTAATTTTCATTTAATTTTCCATCAGGCAGCAGGAGCCTTTTGCATTCAATTCATGTTCTTTTGTTTTAACCAGCTTAGTAATTTCCAATATCTTCTTCCGTGCTCTCTAGTAAGTCTTGAGGGAAATAATTACTTTTTTCCTTTTTTTAGCTGCTTACCACTTACCAATGATTGCTGGTTGCTAATTTCACTAGCTTGTGATTGAACAAGGAGACATATTTAACAAAAAGCAGCTTCCATCTGGAAATCATGAGGAGACAAATCAGAATTGAGAAAAAATATCAAAGATAAGTTTGGAACAGGGGCGATTCTAGAATTTGACCTTTAGGGGTGCTTTGCCCCCAGCAGGGGTAAGACCCATGAGAAGATAGTCGTTGGTGCGTTTTCTAAATCTAACTGCTTATTAACGTACATTCACAAACAAAATTAAGCGACATGTCAGTAATAAAAGAACAATGTTCATTGTTCTTTTATTCTATGATGTTCATTTTACTCAAAATAAAGATTTTACTCTTTATTCTGATAAAGAGTAAAATCAGAGAACCTCAATCTTTTTCCAGAGGTGTATAAACTCAGTTTGAAACAGAATCTCAAGACTACATCCTACCTGCCAACATCTGCTAACATTAATGAGACACATGCAGCTGTGGAGTCACACAGTCCTAGTGGGATCTGTTCCCCTGGAAAATAAAACAAAATCTACTCAAAACTATTTATTTCCAGTCATTTGAAGAACATTTTATTTTCTAAAACCAGTTTATTATCAACATAGAAGTTCGGGTAAATGACTCATGAAAACTAGTTATTAACCTGAACTTCATTTGAAAATCATACTTAGAAATTGCATTAACCTTATTTTTATCTGAACGTTATAAGGCTTTTGGCCATTTTCTTTAAATAAGAATGTTTGTCCATCTATGGAGAAGTAGACATTATGAGTCTGGGTTTACAATTTCAGTTCCTATCTCAATACAGCAGCTAAAACTGCAGAACTATAATTTTTAAGTCATTGTTAAAATAAAATTCTAGAACCGCCCCAGGCCTGCAGGTCCGGGTCTGGTGCATTTTTGCTTAGTATGTTTTTTTTCTTTATTGATTGGAAGTCAGGTTATCCAAACTGGTAAACAACATTAATAAAATATTAATGAAGTAATACATTAAATGACCACTAAACAACTTTTCATAAAATATATCAACATTTGTGAATAAAACAGACAGAAAGTAATGCAATGTAGAAAATATTTATGCATTTAGTGTTAATCTATTAGTAAGATTTGTTCTTTAACTGGTCACTTATTTTGGCTAATGCTATTATTTATTAAATATCCAAACTCAACATCCTACGCAATAATAATAATCAAACTTAAATCAACTAAAATCACAATAAGAAACAGAATCAATCATAGGAAAATGTTCTGTACCATATCAGCCTCAGGAGATGATTGAGGACGAAGAGACGCTGATTTCTAGTTCTTTAGGTTCTGACGGGTCAGCGGTTCCTCTCCTGATCCATTCTGTCTGTTACACAGCAGCAAACCTCGCCAACACGGACACATTGTTTTTGTCGATCGATGTTCACAGTATCCATCCTCACGGAAATTGTTCAGCTTATAATGCGCGTCTTTTCACTCACGTCTGTATTTTTAAAGCGTTTTTTCTTCTAAGGACATGGAATCAGGTAGAGGACGTTTTAAAAAGACGCGGGTTGATAGCAGGTCACCGCGGCTGCGTAGTGACCGTCTCTAGGCAACCGTGACGTTCAGCGTCGGTCCGTAACGTTCAGGGGTCCTTTAGCTCCCGCCACGACAGTGTAGCTGACCTTAATATTTCCTGTGTTTTATTTTGGCCACTATTGTCAAACTTTGTGTTGATGTGTGTTTTTTTTTTTAGGCGTGTCTATTGGACAGTTATGTATCGGTTCAATACGGGACGCACATTTAACGGCCAAATATGGGACGTCTCCATATTTTACAGATACAGTTTTGGGATAGATACGCCACTGCCCTGTTCATCCAAGAAATTGTGAACAGGGAGAGCCTGACTAAAACTACCTGGATGTCAGACAACATCCGGGTCTCATTAAATGTCTGTGCTTATTTCCAAGCCCAAATGAGCAACTTCATGTTTAGAAACAAGCCCAGAAAAAGCACAACCCACGATTTAAAAAAATAATAATCATAAATAAATCAATAAACAAGCCTAAAGTCACTTATAACTATAATAATCGGACTTGACAGAAACTCAAAAGAGTTCCTGACTGTCCACCAACAAAATGCGCATCTCTCTCCTCTCTCCATTGTTTTACGTTTCTGTTGCTGCTGACAACTGTTGCATAGAAACGGCGGTCGCTTCCCAAGACGCATAGAGGAAATAAAATTACATTACAAAAGAAAATAGTAACGAACAGTGATTTGGATAAGTAACTTTAATCTGATTACTGCATTTGAAATAGTAACGCATTAGATTACTCGCTACTGAAAGAAGAGGTACGTGAAGACAAAGTGCCGAGGTAGCACACATCGTCAGAACACTTGATTTGTAGGCCTATTATGTCACAGCGCTGTGTGTCTTCTTGTGGTGAGATGTCATAGGTTGTGATGTCACATACTGCTAAATAACTACGGTTGGTACTGTCTTGAACTGTCTGCTAAGAGTTCAAGAGGAGTCAGGGTTGAGTTTAGTTCTACACAACAACAATGGGTTTACTGAGAAGAGATATGCAGTTTTTAGTCGATGGCCACAACATCCCTGCCATCGAGGAGTACATTTATCAAATTCAGAAGGAGGACTGGTTGGATCTAGAATTTTTGGACCTAGATGAGAGCGTCACAGAGAGGACGAGATACCTTTTGCGTTACCTGATGGAGGTTTTCTCAGATTTTGTTAAGGACGTTTTTGAGAACCTCAACTACGAGTATGGCGATTTAAAAGCCATATTTGGGAACCAGGTCTCTCAGGCCTTTGCCCGGCCAATGGGAGTCGACAAGATCATCCAAAGACAGTGTGCTGAAGTGTTTGACATGCTCTTCTTGAAGCATGTAATATCTGCAGTCACGTCTCCTGTGGATGATAAAGACCCCATGTCGATCCCTAAGCCGGGCTTAGGGCTCAGATCTTTGGTACGAACTGTTATCAGATCATCCATGAACTGATGACAGCGAGGAGAAACACAGAAGAACTGAGGACGTTCTTTGAGGAGCAGAGAAAGGACACAGTCCGACTTTTTGTTAAGTCGTTACTGTGTCTGGGCATCAGGGAGTCAAAGACATGCTTTTGTTTTGATTCCCTGAAGGAGGCACAGGAGCGCATTGTTCACAACATCTGCGCTGACATCGAGGGCCATCCGGCGGAAATCCAGGTGGGCTGGGTCCCCAGCCTTACGAAAAAGGTTTTCAGGGACCTCACAAAAATCTTTGGATGTTCTGCCGGATGGGCTCTAGGGTTTATGGAGCATGAGATTATTGACGACACAATTGTGTCGTCTCTTTTAAGCCAAATACAAAAGCACCAGAAGAAGAGGGGCAGTTTTTTTCACAAAACTTTTTTCTGGTGCTACTAACAGCTTGAAAAGGTATTTCACCAAATGAGCGGTAGAGATACCTCTGTCGATCTTAGCTCCATGACGCCCCCCTGTGCCTCCGCCTCTCTATTCCTCCGTCAGTCCTGGTATCGAGTCGCCTCTCTGTGCCTCCATCGGTCCCAACCCCAAGAAGCCTCCACATGCCGTGTCCGATTCTGGCGACAAGATTCCTGAGCCCTCCGCTAGTGCCAAGGCTTCCAGCTAGCGCAGTCCCAGTGAGCCAGAACCTCCAGCATTTACACATTTATAAAAATATTTCAAATTACTCTGCCACGTTTTGTTTTTGTTTTATGGTAGCAATGTTGCCATGCAGGAAGAAGGTCCTGGATTCAATTCTCGGCCCAGGGTCTTTCTGTATGGAGTTTTCATCATCTCCCTGTGCATGATGGGTTCTCTCCGGGTACTCCGGCTTCCTCCCAGTCTAGAAAGAAGACTGTTAAGCACCAGCACCACTTGTGACCCTTCTTTGGATAAACATGTACCGGTAAGACAATGAAATGCTTAATGAAAAGTACATTTCAATGCATGCTCAAAGGTTAGTTACTTTTCTTTGAAATGTATTTTACAAAGTGATTTAAATTTTTTAAAATTGAAATGTGGGACTTCGACTTCCGATTTAGCACAGAGGAAGATAGCAGCCAAAAATCAGAGCCCTCGCCAAAAAACTACAAATTAAACCGCACCCAAAATGAAATTTTTTATTCTTAAATAATAAGAAAGTCATTGGCTTCTTTTATCTGCATGGGGGAAATAAAAGAAGTCAGTGACGACTAGCATGTAGATTACCCTGCATTTGCTGTCAGAGCGCAACACACAGCGCTACTCATGCAGCTCCACAACTCAGATGGCTGCACAGATTTGTGACACTTATCATAATCTTAAGATAAGTATAATGGCGTTTCGTTGTGCAGCTTTACGGACACGTTCATTCATGGCTGCTTTTACGCTTATTGCGCTGCTCATATTAGTCTCGATGGTTGCAGTTTTCTGGAACCCAACGCGAAACTCAACGTCATTCACAGGTAAAATAAATATATATTTATATTTACAAACACATTTATATTACCTTGACATCAGGGGCAATTCTAGGATTTGACCTTTAGGGTGCTTTGCCCCCAGCAGGGCTAAGAGCCATGAGAAGATTGCCATTGGTGCGTTTTCTAATCTAACTGCTTATTTACATACATTCGCAAACAAAATTAAGTGACATGTCATTCATAGAATAAAAGAACAATGTTCATTTTACTCAAACTTATAAAGAGTAAAATCAAAGAACCTTAATTTTTTTCCAGAGGTGTATAAACTCAGTTTGAAACAGAATCTCAAGAGGACATCATACCTGCCAACATCTGCTAACATTAATGAGACACATGCAGATTTGGAGTCACACGGTCCTAGTGGGGTCTGTTCCCCTGGAAAATAAAATAAAATCTACTCAAAACTATTTATTTCCAGTCATTTGAAGAACATTTTACTAAAACCAGTTTGTTATCAAGGTAGAAGTTCATTAACCTGAACTTTATTTGGAAATCATACTTAGAAATTGCATTACCTTTATTTTTATCTGAACGTTATGCAGCTGTTAGCCTTTTTCTTTAAATAAGAACTAAAATCACAATAAGAAACCAAACTGCGCCACGACGGACACATTGTTTTTGTCGATGGATGTTCACAGTATCCATCCTCACGGAAATTGTTCAGCTTATAATCCGCGTCTTTTCACTCACGTCTGTATTTTTTAAAGCGTTTTTTCTCCTACCGACATGGAATCAGGTAGAAGACGTTTTAAAAAGACCCGGGTTGCTAGCAGCTCACCGCGGCTGCATAGTGACCGTCTCTAGGCAACCGTGACGTTCAGCGTCGGTCCGTAGCGTTCAGGGGTCCTTTAGCTCCCGCCATGGTCTGTTGTGCTTTAATATTTCAGATCGTCAAAGAAAACTTTAAACTAGAGCTGAATGATCTGATAGAAAGAACAAACCTGCCTGGCTCTATGTGAAAGACTAATTGCTCTATAAATCTAATAACTGAAACTTGTATTCTCCTGTTTTATTTTCATAAATAGATAAGAGAAAGAGCAATCTGTGTTTTTAATCCAGTCAAGCAATGTTGCTAACACCACCCCGTCTTTGTGTACAGCACTTGGAGGACAAACGGTGGTTTTTGCGACCAATTTTTATAAGAAATTGCTCATTAACAACACTTGTGCATACAGGATAATGCTGCAGTCTCTATTTATCTTTCATTTGACCTTTTAGCTGGCTTTTAATTTATTTAGTAGTTTTAAATAAATTGTTTTTAAATGTCTCCCAACCTTTTAGCCTTCAAATTGCTTCTTTGTTTTTATTGTTCTTTTTATTTTGTGGGGTGACATTTTCATGCAACTTTTAGATACAAATTTATTAGATACAAACATAAATTCTCATATTAAACAAGCAACTATGGTTTCAAATGCCTTAAGGCTGTGCTTCAGGAATTTGTGTAAAAAAGACACTTTGAGAAGACACGGTGTCTGGTAAATATTTACATGGTAAAGAAAGTTTATTGAGGTCAAACAATAATTGGGCGGTCAGCAACCTCCCTCCAGGAAATGCCCCAACGTTCATTCCTCTGTAACTAAAACACTCTGTAAGTTCAATGAACACCAACAGTGCAACAGAAACGTTGCATGCCTGAAAACAAACCATTACATGTCAGTACAACACAAAAACTTTACTGGTAACAATAAAACCTCTTAGGAGCTTACATTCTCCTCATAATTCAGTCATTAAGTTGTGATTGTTTTTATTATTTAGATGTTTAAAGAGGTTCAGTGGCCTATTAGGCAAACATCCTCATTAGGAAGTACGTAAGAATAACATCTGTAAACAGCTGCCTTGGTTTTTGTTGAAAGAGAGTCAAAAGTGCTGTAACCTTCATTAAGCTGGAGTAACTTCCACCGCTTTCTGTGGCATTTCTTTAAAATAACTATATCTTGAGAATGTAATGTAAAAGTTTAGCTGTTTTGAAAGTGCTACTGGTTAGAACCTAGTGCAGATTTCTGGTTCATAGTTTTAGGTGGATCAGAAGCCCCTTTTCCACCAAACTCATTCTAGACATGTACTAGTGGTCCCTTGGCACCAATTCTTAATATTTTCACTGCTGTAACCTTTTTCAAGAACCGACAAACTGATTCTTTATTAACTCCAACTCTGTCCATGGCCAGAAGAAAAGAACCACATTTATCAGGAGTTGGAGACAGGCTACGACAGACCAGTAACAGGTCAATACCTTGCTGTTAGGAGTTTATGTTTTCATCTGTCAAATTTAGAAGAAAATATTGTAAAAAAAAAAATAATAAAAAAAATTCTTCTGCACTGATGAAAAGTCAAATTAGAACCAAAGTAAGACAAATCGACCGTCTCTGATATTTTGATATCATCTGTTTTCACAGAGTTTAAGTAGATCAATGCTCCATATAGAGCTGAGCTCACAAGCAACATCTGCTGCTGCATCTATAAATGCCATTTGCGACTCACTTCTTAAACATTGTTGGTGTTTTAATATCGCCAGGTGTTGTTCATAAATGCTGCTGTAAATGGAGTGATTAACTCTGGTTTTCCAGGGCTGCTGATGTTCAACTTTCATCAGCTTATCCAGGATTGTGAAGCATTCACAACCACTACTTGTTAGTTCAAACGCCGTAAATAAATTAGGGTGGTGATAAAAGGGCTTGTATTTTCAGGGATGCTGGGATAGGAACAATTATTAGTTCTGTTAAACAGTCTCCATGCACGCGGCGAAAACTCCTTCACTAAACGGGGAGAGGCAAACATTAACCAGATGAGACGCTCAATGGTGTGTTCACACCAAAGGTGCTCGGCGTGTCAAAAACGTGTGCACTTTGAATGCAGACGCTTAACATTTTGCTCTACACCTAGTGTTTCGCGTGTCCGATTTACATTCAAAGCCTATGTGGAGGCGTTCAGATGCGTCTACTCTAGCCGTTGTTTTCCGTCGGACGTGTTGGATGTGCTTGACGCTCCAAATGGTTCAAATCCCGCCTCTCCAGATGCTCAAAACGCGCCTCAACGGCCGTTGACAGACTTCCGCATGGACTTTGAATGTAAATCGGAAGCGCCCGACACTCAAAACGCTCTTGGTGTGAACGCACCATAATAATTGCTGAATTTACAACAATTAGCAGTTGAAGATGTGTTTTATCAGTCACAGGATGTGTGGTGTGTATAGTTCTCATAACTTGAATTGACCAATATTTAATAGTGACATTGATAGGCGACTCTTCCTCACTTGGAGAACCCTCTATGTGAACCTACTCCAGCTTGTCAGTGGCATCTTCGATCCCTTATCTCTGTGTGTCTGTATCATCTCAATGCCCACCTATTCACCCTGAAATAATTAGTTGCCCCCTCCTTGCTGGCATTCTGGGTGTCAATAGATTTATGATGATGAGGCCTGGGCTCAGATGATGCTGTGAGTTTTATTTATTTATTTTTTGTCTGGTTGTGTGCCAGCAAAACAAAGGGGAACACTGCTACCCTGCTAATGTGGGGACACAAGGTTATTTACTGCAGGCTGGAGCTGCGTCATGGTTATGGAGATAGCCTAACGCTTGGGCAATAATTTATTAGGAGCTTGTGTGAGTTTGGTGTCTAGGAGTGTCTGTATGTGTGTAGTTCACAAAACAGGCACATATTTCTGTCTTAAACTCTTGCTGGAAAGACATACTACCTTTAAGCTTACTTATTTAACGTTAGAAAATCAAGCATCAGTGAAATATGTTCTCATTCAGAGTAATAGAGGATGAAATGTGACTCATCTCTTCTCCATTTTTAGTACAATGTTGTGCAAATCAAATGTCTACTGTTGTCGAAGAGAAATGATGATGAATTCATCACACAGTTTTTGTCCCATTTGCACCCATTTAAGCTGGGTGCAAATGGGACAAAAACTTATAAGCTGGGTGCAAATGGATCAAAGAAGCCACCCGTACTTATCTGTCTTTTCTTCAAACAAGGGAGAAACAGACAGAAGCTGAATAGTCCTTTGCAGACAAGGACATTTTGAATGGTTGAGAGTGTAACAGTCCAGTTGCTATGACCTCCTCACTCTTATCTGTGGGTCGTGAAATATTGTCTAGAGGTGGAAAGAGAAAAATACTGCTCTCTGCTAAGAGTGCTTAAAGTGAACATGGAAGAATGTCTTTTTTTATTTTTTTTTAGGAACAAGCTTTTGAAAACTCCTCAAGTGCCTCCAGATAAACCTATTCTGTTCAAACTGTTGAAGAGTTGTTACAAACTAAAATCCTCAGGCTAATATTTCATCTTTGTTGGGCTGATTCTCAGATTTCCTTGGAGGAAATAAAGTATGTCTGCAAAACATGGCGTGGGTTGTCTTCTGGTGACTTGACCCCTGTCTGGGAGCATCTTAATAAACTGGAGATGTGGAGAAGGCTGTGGAAAGACAACCTTCCTAACCTTTGGACTTGTCTGCCACCAACCCTCACTGTTTTACTGCAAAGGAATAATTTCTCAGGTACAGACACACAGCTGGATTTAAAGAAAAATTACTGCAGTTGTGCTTGTCTTTGATGGCATTGATATTTTTTGAACATTTTTGAGATTCCTCTTTCATTTTTTAATTTAATTTCCTTTATTTAACCAGGTAAACCCCATTGAGATCTGGATCTCATTTTCAAGAGGGACCTGGGCAGAAATCTGCAATACACAGCAACCTGTGAGGCTGTGTATTGCATAGCAACAGGTCTAAACCTGGTTACAAAATAAAACTCTTAACCTGGCAAAAAGGGACAAAAGATTTGAACACCAGTAAAATAGTTTTCATTTCCTGGTATGATTTGCTGATCATAGCTACAGCAATATCTTTAAAGCTGATTTTGAAAAGTGAAGAGAGAATAAGATTAACCTACGGTCTGTCTCCCTCTGCAAAATTGCATCTAATTGTATGCAAGTGTTTTCACTTTCAGAGAATCTTAAAAAAACTTACAACAGCCTGCATGTGATAGTATTGAAATACTGAAAAATAAAAGACATAGTTCATAGATTTGAATAATTTCCACATCTGTTGTAAATTGACCAATGGGAGAATTAGGAATTTGGGTGGTTTAGGGACTAGTATTAAAATTGATTGTCTCTATGGTGATTTATTTATCTTAAATTAAATAACCATACAGAGAAATGTTGCTGTCCTCCAAAGTACTGCTTTTCACCAGAAGAATCAAGAGGTCAACTGAATAGCAGTTTTGTTGGTTAGCCCATTTGACTTTGGCCACAAAACTTCAGAAGATAATTAAAAATTCACTATATAGACCCTTAAATCAGTATATATATATATATATATATATATATTTCTTTTTTTTTTTTATCTCAATAGCTCCCTTGAATCCCTTGAGGTCTAAACCAGGTAATTCCCTTCACACTGTCAGATTTCTTCAAAGCCCATCAAGCCCCAGAAGTCTCAGAATAGCATATGATCTACTGTAGTTTTGATTTGAATCAAGACAACCGCTGGGGGATATTTCTGTTTCTCTTTGATGTAACAGGAAGATTAACCTCAGAGAAAGAAAAAAAAACAAGTAAAGCAGGAGCTGAAGTGAAGATGTTCACCAATTTGAGACACAGGTAGAATCTAATTTACTTCAGTTAATAATCTTGTCTAATGTTTGTGTTTTTTTTATTTTTATTTAGCTGTAGCAGTGAGTGAGTTATTTCGTGTAACCTGAACCATCTAGTATTGTCATTCAGTCAAAGAGGGTTTTGTCTGTATTTGACTGGTTACCAGCAAGTCCTGTTGAAACGACCAGCTTTATTTACTTTGCCAGTGAGATGTGACTGCTATGAAAACACATCTGGTTTTCACAATGTGCTGAACGTAAACAGATGTCTGCACTAAAATTGATTTTTGCTCTTTTAAAAGAGTGGGGTGAAAATGTTTAGAGATATAAATTTAACATACGCAGTCACGTGAAAAAAGTTGAACACGATTAAAAACTGATATAGGCTAATTACAACTAAACATGGGAAAAGAATAAAAAAAAAAAAAAAAGGTCTTACACATCAAATAATAGATGGCAACAAAAATGTAATGTGTCTCAATGATGCCAGCTTATCAGTGGGCAACATGGAGATACTCTGGAAAGACAACCATGCATGAACATATACTCACATCTACGGAAGGGCAGAAGTGACAAAATAACCTACTTTTAATGGTTTAGGACCAGGCACTTAATGTTGATAGGAAAAGTGGAATATGGATGTTATGACCTTGTAGCTGCCTGGTGTTAACTTCATAGATGCAAACACACATTTATGAACAAATTTATCTTTGCTCTGACAAATTGGACGAAACTTCATATTTGTCAACGTCTAACATTTGTCATACTTGTGATAGTCACATAATTCAAAGACTAAACATGTGTAACAGCAAGACGACAACAATAGTTTTACACAGGATTTAATTTGAGTATATAATATCTATTATGCTGAAATGATAGAAACGAAGCAAGGAGCATCAAATTAGACTAAGGTACATGAAAGACTTAGAAAGAAAAGGAAGAACAGAAAAAGAAGAAAGTGTGGGGATAGTCCATCGTAATCCTGTTGCTGTTGAATAATTTAAGTGTCTCCTTGCAGACATTAATTTCCTATCATCTACTTTGCCTCTAATTCACAAGGAGAATTAATGAGGATTGACACAGCTGCTCTTTCTTGTGCTGTAAAAGCCAACATGAAGCGCTCGATAAGCAGGATGGAACAATGGGAACGCTGGTCATAGCCTAATAATTTATTTTACATTTAATTCAAGCTTTCATTAGCTTCCTGGAAAATGTATTAAATAATGTGGTGATGTGAATAATCTGCTGTAATAGTAATAATCGCAATTATCAAAGTATTAGAGATAGGCTTCTCCTCTGTTTAATGGGTAAAAGCTAATTTACTCTAAATTGAATGAAGAATTTACCGTCATCTTTGCCGTGCATTATCTTTAAAAGGTCACCTCTGTGCTGGTAGAAGACATGTCGAGGACAGAACCGTGCAACTGATAGGCAATCTGTTTCAGAGATTGATAGCTCACCGCTGCTATCAATGAAATGGCCATGTGGTTCTTAGCATTCTGTACGTCTTCATTGTTTTCTTCAAGGACATCAGCGCCTCACAGCAATGTACAAAGCGACATTTTCCTATGATAGAGAGGGGAAAGTCAGAGAGAGGGTATGAGAAATAATAAAGGGTTGGTCCAAAGACATATACGACTGTCAGAGATGTTTACACAGAAGGTATGAAAAACAGCATTATGGCATCACACGGCTCTCAGGGTTTACTCGCCCGGGGCAGGAAGGAGAGAAACGGCGATTGGGAGGAGAGACAGGGTGTGGCTTCACAGATCTATCATCTCCCCGGCCAACTTTCATGGCGGAGAGGGAGAGCCGTCCTGGGAGGACGTTTACAAAACCCAAAAAATGCAAGGTAATGCTCAATAGCATTACACTTTGCTTCCTAAACTACCATCAGCCACAAGCATGAAATGCAGCGTAGCGTTGCTAGAAGAGTTGTGTCACTGTTTCCGTAGCCCACAATCTCACCTTAAATGATCGACTGATCATCTAAAAATGACATTTCACTGTTGTCATATAATTATTACCTGCATCTAGAAAGTAGGTCAGATCGTTTTTGCTTGATTTTACTTGAAAGTATGATTAGTAGCCAGAGGCTTTTTAATGGGTACTTGCCGAAGATGACGGCAGAAAAGGGGCCATGAGGAAGTTCCTGCTTGAAAAAGTTTTTTATTGCTTTTATACATGTACAGGTGCCTGTGTGTTAAAGTGACGCACAGGCCGACCAGGCTACATAAATTGTGCAATTTTGTCTCTCCGTTGAATCTTAGATTACTTTCATAAATAAAACATTTAAAATACGTGTGATATTTTTGTTATAAGTATGTAAATGTTTAAAGTTGCATTTACTGAATGCAACTTCAATATCCTTATCGTGTCCTCAGTCAATATAAAAAATGAAGTGGAAGCCAACTCACTAATTTTCATAATTAAATATATTACTTAAAATTTGTCTAATTTGCAAAAAATAATTCAGGGGTGTAACCTTTATTTTTTAATGAAACATTTTAATAAGAGCAAGTCATAAAAAAAATACATTATATCTAATAAATTTACCCAAATGTAATTAATCAAATTTCCCTCATGTTTTCTGGTAAAATTTAAACAGTTTTTTTTTTCCAGTGTCCTGCTTTCTGAATGTGTGAAAGTAAATCTTAATTTTAATTTTAATTTTTTTAGGCTGAACAAACTAGCGCATTTCAGCGGCATCTCCTGCATTCCTGGACGCATTTCTTTTTCTGTCAGAGTGCCCTGGCACTTCTGTTCCCGCTTTGGCTGAGCAAATTTTCAACACTTCTTAAGGTAATTTAAATCCTTTTGCGTGGAAAAATGTGTCTGTGCCAGATGTGAAGTCAACAATCCTCTTGGCACCTGTGTGACGGCAGTTTAATTGAAATGTCAGCTGATACACTCCAAATCCACAGATTTAAAAAATGTTTTATTTTTTTATTTTTCTTGTCCCCAATGTCCTCGTCTTGTCTCTGCTCTTCTCTGTTCCCACTGCGCTGCCCTGAGTTACAACTTCATCTTTCCTGCGTAGCCGAGGACGGGAGGTGAAGCAATGCATCAGGTGAGGCACTCAATGCCGCATTCATTTGACCCCTCACCCCAACAACGGAGGCTGACCCTGAGCTGCTCCTCTAATTAATCATCTAACCTTCTCTTCACGCCACCAGCTGCCCTCTCCTCGCTTCCCACCCTGCGTTCTCAGCTGACCTGAGATGGCCATCCCCCAAAAAAGAGAAGAACTCTTCTGCTTCTCGTTGCCACGAGGGTTGAAGACAGTCACCCAAGATTCCGCATGACTGCAAGTATAAATCTGACGGAAGTAATTACCCATCATCCTCCAGGGGCCCAGAGCGCGCTTCCCGCCTCCTCTTCAACTTCGACGTAGTTCAACCTTTTTCCACTCAGATGGGAGGAGAGTTGTGGTGCATGAGAGGGCAAAGTCGTACTTGGAGTTAATTGCCTCGGGCAGGTGAGGACATCAGTTCCAGAGTGTGCCCAGACAGATGGCTCTCTGGAGGAAGGTTCAATCAACTAATTGTGAAGTTCTGATAGGACTGTGGGGAGGTGTTGACCTACAGCTGGGGCTCAGGGACACGAGTAACATTTGTTTTATTAGCTTGATTCCAAAATTTCTCATCTTCCGTTTCAAGCCCTCAGATATTTCTGTAACTCAAAACATCCCGGTGTTTGTGTATGCAGACGTTTTTGGAATTCAGAGATCAGGAATACCACTTTCAGCTATGCATAAACACATGGACGCACGGAGCAAGGCCGCGCTCAAGCATTTGTCCTTGCTGCTGCCTCGAGCTGTGGCCTTAATTCCCATGGGAGTTGAAAGAGGTGTAAATAAAGCTGTTGACTGGGGTGAAAATTCCTTTGCAAAAAAAAAACCCAAAACAAAACATAAAAATGATTCCCTTACTCACAGGGTTCATGAATAGAAAGCAAATGCAAAACGGGTTGTTTTAAAGGGCGCAGTCAAAACAATAAACTTTCCGACACTTATATGAGTCTGTATATATAAAAAAAAAAACAAATAGGACGTTTAACAGTCCTTAGATTTTAAACCTCTGCTACAATTTTTAGCTGCTGAACAGGCGCCCGTAGCTTTCTAACTGTGTTGCTTTTTTGATCGTCAGCTTCTCCATTTCTGTGACTGGGAGAGAGCTGGTTTCCTGCTCAAACCCAGCAAAGTTGACTGGCGATCGATCACTCATGATGTGAGATTCTCCCACTTGCTAAACAGGAGGGGGGAAATGCGTTACGATTTAACATCAGCATTATAGATGTCACCAACAACCTAATCAATCAAAAAGCTCAGTTTTTGCCTTTTTTTTTTTTTTTGGCAATTTCCCTTTATTGAATTAATTTGTTGTGTGTCAAGAATGAAAAAGGATACAGTGAGTTCTCAAATCGATGCGTTACAGAAAACACTGAAAAAACTGTTTTTGTCAACTGAATATAACATTGGTTTATTAGATTCAGATTGATATCTATTACTACACAAATGCGCATTTTATAAAGGGCGGAGAGATCAATGTCCAACATCAAATTATGTCAAATTAATCTAAAACCAAACTACTGAAGTTGTTCATTACTTGGTAAAAAAAAAAAAATGTGAGCATGGGAGAAGTTAAGCTAATTTATTCTGATTATGACACAACTGAGTTCAGTACAATGTAAAGCGCTATATAACTTGGCATGAAAATCAATTAAACATTTGTTTCCCATCATGTTTCATTACTTCCAGCAACATAACTTGCAGCACTCCTACACATTCCCACGTCAATGCGCCGCTTCATAAAATGAGAAAACCTATACAGTGTGTTGAGCTCCAAGCTGGCCATTGCAGTCGAAGGCATTAGGCTACGCATGGCTTGGTGTTCAAGTGGCTGCTTCTTTAGAATAACAATAAACTCTAATGGTGTTTGGATGCACATTTTTAAAAAATTGGATTTCTTGGGGGTGGCTAAAGTGGATTTCTTGCGCGGAAGTGGACTGCAAAGTGGAACACTTGCTGATGTACAGTATTATATTCTGCTTTCCGGCAAAAAAAAAAAAAAGTATTCCATCTCTTACCAATTTTTTTTATGTTTTTGCAAACAATTTTTAATGTCAAAGAAGCTTTAGCTAGCCGACAGCTACAGAAATACAGTTTTCAAATGATAATTTAAGTTATCAAGAGACAAACATTATCCAAATAAATAATTACCTCATATTCCAGATATATGGTTGTGTTATAATTGGAGGCAACACTTGTCATCAAGGGTTTGTGGTGACTAATAATGTGTTTTTACATCACTGCTGTCTTTCAGCACTGATTTTGTCCAAACTGAAGATTTTCCAAACATAAACCATCTGTTTAAGGTCATGCAACAGCACCTCACTGCATTTAGGTCCATACATACATACATTTTCTACTCCACATATTTTTTTTTTCCTTTAACAATTCAGGGGTGAACCTTTTGGTGTGCTTTCTATTATTGTCCTCCTGGATAACCCAAGTGAAGCTTGAGGCCAGTGTGACTGTCACTATGAGCATTGTGTTTGTTTTTTTTAAATGAAAGCTGTTTATTGGTGATCTAGAACATTTTATTGTGGCAAAATGGAAAAAATAAAACGTGTAGCAGAGCAAGCACTTTTTTATGACACCGTTTCTCAGTTGTGCTGCTGAGAGTGATTTTTTTAAAAACATATTTAGTATTAAAAAAAGTAAAGAGCACTGGCCAACACTTGTTTAACACAGTCATGGCAGATCAAGCATCACTTTGATGGAAAAGGGACTGCAGAGCTTTGTTGCTGGAAGCTATGCACGGTCTCTGACAGATTGACTGTCATAAACGGTGATAGTCTGATTACGCCAAACCTCCTTCTAGATTACACATTCGATCCACTTCGAATCCCTCTATTCGTCATGTGTGAAGTGTTGGACTGTCGGCTGGTGATGCACTTGATAAATGCCACCCTCAGAATGCAGCGACTCGCCGCGTCAACCTCCCCGAGTCTTTGATTGTTTCAACTGAATTAAAACAGTAATGAGAAGCTGCAGCTCAGCTCGAGACACAAGTAAGAGTTTGAAGGATGGCTTCTGGTGTCAAAGCTATCAGGCACTATGAGAGCTCTGCTGGATTGGTTTTGTTTCCCTTCTTCTTCCCCCCGTAGCCCATAGCTCATTCACCCCACGCATTTGCCGAGCTGCAGTAGATGGAGGCAATGAGCATCATTTTGGTTAGCTATTGAAAGGCTTTTGTTCCCTTGTTTTGGTGCAAATGAATTCAGTTTGTATTTGAGTGCAGAGCTTTTAGCTCAAGCTGAACGATGAATGTGTCAAATGAAGTGTGTTACACAAGCTCCTTGGCCCAGGGAGAGCTGCGCTGCTTTCACTGAGCAATCCCTTGTGTGGGTGTGTTTTGTGCTTTTCAGACTGAAAATGGCCTATGTGTGTGTTTCCACGTGTGCGCCGTTGTGTACGTGCAGACGGTGGCAAGCATTAGTGGGCCAGGAGTGGGGATCCAAACTGCTTTTACAGAGGTGAGAGCATTGAAAGTTGGGTAGCCACAACAACCACAATGACAACTATAAATCATATTAATGGTGCCTCTCGCTGTGGCTCCATCTTGATCAAAGTGAGGGGATGAAAACATGACAGCTTACGCCAAGAGCACTGCCTGAAATGTCACCAGAGAGAGAGAAGAATGGCAGGAAGTTCCACAAACAAGTTGATAGGTTCTGTCAGAGCTTTAAGAGCTTTCTATTAACATGCGTCACTGCTGGGGTATCAACAGGTGAATGGTATGATGGTGGCAATGGGCTCAGTTTCAAGATCTGACACCAATTTCAGTCACTGCCAAATAAGAGTGTAGCTGTAATGTTTTCCTGAGTTTAAATCAGCTTTAATCAAAGAAGAATTCAAGTAAAATCTATTTTAAGTTGTAACATCTGGGCGTGACGATGGCGCAGGGACGGAGGCCTCAGTCCTCACGGGTTCGAGCCCCAACCTGTTGACCTTTTCCGCATGTCTTCCCCTCTTTCTCTCACAGCCTGCTCTCCTTTTGGATCATTGTCAAATAAAGGCCACTGGAGCCGAAAAACAAATTTGTAATATGCGTTTGACCTTCACCCTCATGGAAATGCCGAAGAGGTCATGAGAGTTTGGTTGTCCAATTTTGAGACGTGTTTTATTTATCTAAAAACTTCCCAGTCATTCTGTGGGAGGTGCTGCTGTAGAACAGGGTATCTGAGATGCTTCTGGTGCTTCTCAGTTCCAGTCCTCAGGCGCCGCCGCTCTGCATGTTTTAAGACATGTCTCTATTCCAGAGCAGCTGATTCAAATGATTGCAGGACAATCAAGTTCTGCAGAAGCCTGTTATTCACCCAAATATTCAATCCAGGTGTGTGTCAGAAAGGAAATAGCTAAAACATGCAGGGCAGGGGAGCATGAGGACTGGAATTGAGGAACACTGTTCTCGGGGTTCAATGACCAAATCAAGAGTTGCATCTGCGTTCTTGGCAAAATCTTGGTCCCAGTGTGGGTTGGACTTGTCTCTGATCCTGTTTGTGGTTTCAAAGCAGAAGCAGCTTGTCTGGTTTGGGTATTTTTCGTTTTTAGTTTTTAATAAAAATGTGCTTCTATTGCAATTTTCAGATCATGACCTTCAGGGAGTTTGGACTAGTATTGCTGGGTAAACTGATGTCAGAGATTGTTGTCTTGTGTGATGAATGGACGGATTTGTCTGTCTGGGAAAGGAGCAGAGGGAAACAGGGGTCCGTTGAACTTCTTTTACGACTTTAAATGTCGCTGACCAACAACATCAACAATCCTACCCAATACATGAGCACCTCTTTCATCTGAAGGTCAAACATCGGCAATGTGCTACAACGCCTTCTTTATTTCTCTGGTCTCCCAAATCAGAGAAATACTAACTAGTCACCTGAGCTGGTATTGAATAATCTGCCCACAGAGGCTGTATGTGGAGGAACGTTGAAGTTCTGAACATCTATCCATTTCAAATGGAAAACAGCTCTTTCACACTATATCAGGAAAAAAATCCTCTCAAGTCTTTCACAAATTAAATACTATAAAATAGGTTTTAAAAATCACTTAGATCAAAACTACCAAAACATGCAGTTTTTACAATAATTTACTTTGCAAAAAAAATGTTTCAACTTGTCCTAAAAGTATTGGTTCTTCATTTTGAACTTGTCACCTCAGGGAAAGGAAAACTCTCGACACTTTATGGTCTTACTCCGATTCTTCAGAGAAAACAAATGTTATGATGTTTCAAAAACAATATGCTGGAGGTCAGGCTGTGCATGACCTGAAAAAAGAAAAAGGCAACATCTGTGGAGTCTCTCCATGAAGCACATCTATTGCATATTTCCTCTCAGTTATCTCTTTGATGTATTCTAAAGGAAATGATCCACTAAAGTTAAAGTTTCTTGCAAAGCCTCATTTTGTCTGTTTTGATGTTGTTTGGGCCACCTGCGGCCTAAACAACAACTTGAAGGATCTATGGGTATTAGGGCTGTTTGAGAAAAATATCGAAAACAGCGACTGGGTGAAAAATGGCAGAGACAGCATCAGCAGTCATTTCACATAGTCATTCAGTATTGTATTTAAAAATGGTTAGATCATTTTATGATAGTGCGCAGCCAGATGAAGATTATAAATCTTTTTTTTTTTTTCCGCTAACATGTAAGCTTAAAGCACAAATTTCTCCCCATCACTTACTGCTTCCTTTTAGGCTTGTAGCAGTGGGCATGACCTTTAAGTTATGATGAAATGGGCTAAAATTAAAGCATCAAAGTCAAACCAAAGATGAATTTGCTCATCCCTGCGCTTATATCTCCAGACAGAAAGAAAAGCTTCAAAAATATGCATATTTGAACAGCATTTATCTTTTGTGCATGTGGCATTTCATCTGAAACTGCCAGAAGGCCTGGGAATCATTCACAGGCAACATTATGTAAAGATGCTGTGGATGGACCTTTTTATCCGTCTTATATTTTGATAAAAATCCGTCAGAAATCTTTAAGAGTTCAGTCAGTTTTCTCATTCTTTAGAGTCTTTCATTAAGGTGGGGCATGATTGTCTTCTGCCTCTACTGATGCTAAGCATCTTTTTGTTTGTCAGATAACAGCATAAGTCTGACAGAATCCCCGTCGTAAGGCAAAATCGGATTGTATTTAAATCTGTTATAGTCATGCCGTTTTCTCAGAGACATCCTCAATGTGATCAGATGCTCTTAGTTAGCTGTTCAGATTAACGAGGAAACTGTTCAGTTGAGCCTGTGAGTCAGTAGAGAAGGTGCAAATCATTCACAATGAACATGACAATTTAAGTTTGTAAGTTAGTTTTTTGACTTGTTAATGCCAAATGATAGGTTGTGAAAAACTAACTGTAGAAGAGACCGTTTTTATTGTTATTGACATTTTTATTGAGAAAGCACATTACATTACAATGATATAATTACTGTGATTTGGTTCTCATTTTTACACTCTGTTTTCACATTTTTTTCTTGACAAAAAAATCCCCAAAACAAAACAACAAAAAAGCAACAAAGCAAAACCAACAAAAAACAACCAGAGCTTAAATGGAAGTGGCCTGAGTACCAACAATCATTGATGTCACATATCAAATCAAAACATCAATCTGAATGATAGCAAATTTTACAAAAAATCAGACATAACAAGTTTGACATATTATGTTGACCATATCTTGTAAAAAGTCTCCCTTTGCACATTAATGGAAAAAGAAAATCTCGCTAATACATAAATCTCTTTTATTACGTTAATCCAGTCCTCAGTTGTTGGAGGTTCCCGTTTAAACCATTTTCTTGTGAGGGCCTTTTTGCTCCCCGCCAGCAAAATGTACAGAAGTTTTTGATCATTATAGTTCAGTTTGTTGACCGGCCTGTCACATAAAAATGTGCATTCGAAGGTCAAAGGAATATTAAATGCGAAAATTTTCTGTGAATGTTGATGGATTTGAGACCAATATTGCAGGATGGTTTGACAGTTCAGGAAAATATGGCAATGATTGGCACCGTACCTGCCACATCTCCACTTCCCTGATATCGTTTCTGCTCCAGGGTTATGGAAGAGACCTTTTATATATATGAAAGTGAATCTTGCACAACTGCTGCAATGTTAGCTAATGCAATGCTGGTCAGAACTAGAGATTGAAGTTGAAATGAAGTTCTCCATCCAAAGGTTGCCAGACATTTTGGCATGTTGGCATGAAGTTTATGTCATAAGAAGTCATTCCCCTCTGTGGTCAGTTGTAAGTAGACGGGTCTCAGCAAGCCAAGTTTTTAAATGCGTCCAAAGGGTACCGGTTAGTTTTGTCTCAAAACTAATGCTCTCAGACCCCATTAGTCTTCACTGGAAAAAGTTAACAAATAATAACTTAAATTGTGATCTCATATTTGAGCTGGAGACTTTGCTGCCATTGCTTCTGTGTTTTTGAGATCATTTTGTTGTGCCTGGGCTTGACGTTCCATCCGTATCGTCATTACTCATCACAAAATGTTCTGCTAAATTCTGAGATCTCCCGTTCTCACTTTGTTTCATGTTTTTTATTTCAAGTCTCTCAGTCCCAGAAACTACCATAACTATCATTAGCAGAACACCTCAAACTGATGATGGGGTTATAGAAATGATTCATTTTAATCACAATCTATCGTACAATATTGCTCACAAGTTCAAACTCATCCTAAAGTTTACGTAAAAATAAGCAGTAGTTATCACTGGTGGATTTCTTTTATTTTTTTATTTTTACATTACATTTTCTATCTCTTAAGCCCTTAAAGGTGACTACCGTACGGATGTAATCATCTTGGATAATAAATTGTGTTTTTATCTCTGTCTTTCCATGGAGCTCAACTTGTTAATCCACAAAGCAGCCACAAATACAAAGGACTTTTCTGCTAGGAAGTGCAGCCTCAGACTCAGAGCCTTGTACCATGGTCTGCTGTGATGAAGAGGGCAGCCGTGCTGAGGCGTGACCGAGGTTGTGGGGCATGAATCAAGATCACCATAAACCGAATTAAAAAGAATAAATACTTAGCTTTCATACAGACCAAGTGATTTATTCTACACTTTCATGGCGCTGGCTGAACAGTGGCCGCCGAGAAATCAATATGTAATTATAGACATCCTACCCTTGGCTGTTCCTCTCTCAGCGTTTACCTCCCACCACACTCAAAACAAATGTCAGAACAGGAGTTGGCCCAGAACAACAAGAAATAAAAGGCATTTACCTGGAGAGCGCAGGCCTTTTTAGTCTGTTTATTGTCTGTACATACACAAACCTGGGCATTTGTCTTGGAGGCATTTTGTAGGGTTTTTTTTTTATGTTTACGAGTTGAATTTTACCTCATAGAAAGTTCACTTTTTGTATTTAAAAAGAAAAAATGGCAGGAAAGAGATGTACCTGAACTGAGAAAAAAGATTACACAGTGTGTTTGTTTAGAAAGTTTTTCAGGTTTTGCGTTGTAAATGTAAGCTATCGCAGCACATCATTTAAAAATTGTTTAAATTTAATAACGGAGAAAATGAATCCAGACACAATAAACTTTTCGTTTTGATCAGACCTGGGATCTAAGATGAAACAAGGAATCTAACCCACTACATGGAAATACATTTGATATGGAGTGAGGGAAAAATTGAGCATATAGAGCATAAGTTATGGTTGATAAAAGACTGATGCAATGCAGGGGCGACGATTAGAGTGCAGGCAGAGCGGCAGGAAATATCGGAAACAAATCGGGGAACAGTCCAACAAATAAAAAACTGCAGTAAAACACTAGGCCTATGACAAATAGTACTGGCTCTTTTATGGTCTGTCACCAGTCTCTGGATTTGGTTTTGGATAAGTCACTTTATTAGACTTGGCACTGAGTTTCAGTCCAGGTATTGTTTGCTGAGCAGTACCTCCAATCTTTAAGGCAGATCTTTTCACAGCCTTCCCTCTGTTGGCACTATTGCTGATTCGGTTCAAAACTAAAAGGATGGAAGCTGAAGGTGTAGCTCACCACATCCTTTGTCCAATTGATCCAGGAAGCTACAGATGCCAATCAGCAAAGTAAGTTTTAAGCGTCTTCATTCATGGTCATGCATTGGAATGCTAAACCCATGGAGCTTGTTTCAGGATCTGATCAGTATGCTTTTTTATTCTTATTCTTAAAAAGTGTTCACTGGAGGTACTAGATGTAATCTGTCTTGATAGGTATCATCTTGGGATGTCTGAGTTTTCCTCCTACAGAAGCTACTATTGTGGTCAAAGCAGAAGATAAGGGCCACCTGTTCAATGCCCCAGGACTTGTACAAATTTTCCCTTGACTGAAATAGACAGATGATGATTTAAGGTGAGTAATTACTTTTGAACTTGGATCCCCAACTCATTGTAAAACACTGTGCAGGGTACATTTTCTCCAAAAATGTTCTAGAGGTTTTAAGTATTTAATGCCTTAATGTCACACTGAAAACATGTACATTTTAGTCAAAACGTCCATGAAGAGACCGGTGTCATCATGATGGTTAAGAGGTCAAACATACACCTGTGGCTTAGCAGGTAGGTGGCATGTCAAATGTGTGCCAGTCCAGCCCCTCTCCGCACGGTTTCGTGTTGGATGAACTGAGGTGATGTGGGGGCCTAGTGGGTGCCGTAGGTCTCGACACATTGATGAACAGCTGTACAGGTCTGAACTCTGCTCACCTCTCTGTGCTCCATCCTGACCGAATCAATGAGGTAACCAGTCAATGTTTTCCCACGTTCAAGCTCTTTCCAAGCCCTTATCTGGCCCAGGCAGTTTAACGGTGACCCCCACACAGGTAGCTAGAGACACTATAATCCATCTCTCCTAGCCCAGACAGACCCATTTTATCTCATCACAGCCACCCCTGCCTCCTCCCACTCCACCCTTTTCCCCCTTCTCACTTTCAGGTCACTCAAACATCTTCCTCTCCCTCGCACTTTCTCCCTTGATATCTCGCACAGTTTTAGCTTCTCCGTATCTACGAACTCATCCATTCCCCGCTGTTGCATTACTCACTGTTTCCTGATCCATCTCCAACACCCCCGCTCATCCTCCCTGCCTCATTCAAAACCCTTTCTTCTTGCTTCCTGCTCTCGCTGTGAGAAGCTCTCAGGCCCGGCCGCAGGGATCCAGAGCTTTGGCAAAATAAACACACCTACTATTGGCTGTCAATATCTGCTCTCAATAAGAGGTCGAAATGATTGAGGCTTCAAGGTATTTGGATGCATTTCTGCATCCGGTGGCCTTCAGTCGTAACATTTGATTACAAAGAGTTTCGGAAAAGCAGCGGCAGAATTTCTTCAAATTGAGGTTTTTGTCACCTTATTTTCAGAATATAACCAACTCGTATACAATGCCCCACAAAATGCAATTAAACTCTCCTAAGTTTTTTTTTTACAATTTGTCTTTTTTTTCACTTCTCTTTTTAAAAAAGTCAGAAAACTGTGGCTCACAGTTTGTTCATCCCCCTTTAACTGGATACACCAAAATAAATCCTGCCTTGAGAAGTTACCTAATTTGTAGAGTGCATGACTTCATTCCAGTATGAAACATGACAATATGTGAAGTCCTCAATGGCGTGTTAAAACATTTTAAGAGAACTGCATCCTCAAGGAAAAGAAACACAGCAGACGGGTTAGGGAGAAAGTTGGGGTTAGGACGTTAAAAAAAATATCCAAAACCTTGGATTTTATTAATGGGACAGCTGTTGTTTGTGTAGTTCACAAATCTGGTCCTGATGGAAGAAATGTAAGAAGAAAGGCAGGATATGTAGGCAAACACGTGAAAGATGGAGTTTTGGTCTGATGAGGGGCAAATGTAACTTTATGACCAATATGCAAAATAGTATGTGTGGACAGAAATTAACTTTCAACACAGAGTTCCTTACAATGACAATAACATAACAACATAATTCTGGTCAGGATTGGTGGTCGGAGTTAATACAGGGCAATCCTGGAAAGTGCCCTGGATCAGCCAGTTTGGATGGTGGATGCGCTGATTTACTATGTGTCTGTGATGGACCACTGACCTGTTTAGGGTGCGTCTCATCGCTTTGAACAGACATCGGATGAGTGAGGGATATGTCAAGACCAAAGGGTTGAGATAAACAATGTAATGATTTCACGGTATGAGTCTAGCTCATGACTATAAAGAAATTAGCTTCCAGATGTCACATTTCAGCAGCAGTCCAACGTAAACACCAAAACAAACCCTCACAGATCGCACAAGATAGGTCTATAATGTTATTTTAATTATATTCACAAAAGTTGCGGCAGAAATAGATGCATATTTTTGCATACATTTGTTTGACATTGTCATTGAAACATGAATTGCAGGCATATCTAGAGAGATGTGCCTTTTTTGTCAAGACAAATGGAGACAGAAGCCATTTCACAATAATATCCTCATATTTTGCCGAGGCAGGATGTAAAAATATTCAGCTGATGCCATCAACAAAGAAAAAAAAAAAAAGGACAGAAAAACAAGTCTTGGTAAAAGTGGCTCCACGGTTTTTGTCAGGTGAACAGATAATTTTATCGAGTGAATTGAGAAAGAGTTAGAATGAGAGGAATAGAAATGGAGAGCAGGAAGCAACTTGACAAGAGCATGAACAGCAGCAAACAAAGAAGTGGAGAGGCAGGAAGACAGGAGTGAAAGCCATACAGCGAGTCGGCAATGACATTTAGGATTCATTATAAGCTAACCCCGTCTGTCTCAATAAGGAAACCCAGCTGTCACTCTGATATACAACAAGGAATGTTTCCTACTGAAGTCTGGTTGTCCGCTGTAATTTGATGTTCACTCAGTAATATTTATGTGCAGCTTTTCTTCTCTTCTCTTTCCATTGTTTGTCGAGGTGGATTTGTAAGTAAGCAACATCAGCTTAGTGGGCAACACATGACCAGCAACAACACTCAGGTCAACTGTGGTAAATTATGCATATTTATTTTCCAAAGAAAATATCCTGCTCAGCATCACAACGCCACAATGTTTCACCCTCCCCGTCCAAGCTAAACTTGAGATTCATCAGGTTAAATCAAATTTTCCACTTGCTATTGTCATGTTTTTGGTGCTATGATGAAAATTGAAGCCTTGGTTGACAGCAATAGTCTTCTGCAGTCTTCTGTTGCTTTAGTTCATCTGCTTTGTGATTCCATGTGGTATTTGCTCCACCACCTCAAGACCATTTCCTTTTCTCAACACAACTGTTGCTCACTGATAGAAAATATATTTTTTCTGTTTCACACCATTGTCTATGCATAAATGCCCTGCGACAGACTGGCGACCTGTCCAGGGTGAACCCCGCCTCTCGCCCAGAACGCAGCTGGAGATAGGCACCAGCAACTCCCGACCCTGTTAGGGAGAAGGGTGACGGAAAATGGATGGATGGATGGATGTCTATGCATAAACTCTAGAGACGGCTTTCTGTGAAAATTCTAAGGGATCAAGAAATGTTTTAAATATTCAGATCAGCTTTGCTTAAAAAGTCCCTTTAATCCTCTTTGTTTCCCTTTCTGATGATCAATTTGAACTTCAGCAAGTTGTCTTTACCACGTCTTGATCCCTTGATGCATTGATGCTCCAACGTGATTTACTGTTTGTGTTAACAAGCAAATACTTTTTATGTAACACCATTTATACAAAAGGCTGTCTGAACCTCTTTACATATAATAACAACAAAAGACATTTTGAAAAGTTGCTTAAGCTTTGAAAACCCGATAAGAGAAACCAATTTTATAATCCAAATTGAAACTAAAAACTCCTTGTTTAGTTCTGGTGTGGGAACAATGGGGGAGCAGCCTCCGACTCAGGAGTCTACGTAGTTCATATTCGACTCAGAAAAGTATTTTGGCCAAAGATGATAAAATGCTTTAGAGACCAAAAGCAATCAATTGAATTTTAAAATCGATCTATTTATACATATTGAGCCAGAGGAGTGTTTCAGGAGGTGATGTGACCCATTTCCCTGGTGTTGGACAGGACTCTGGCAGAAACATTTTGGATCAACTGCTGCTGCCTGATTGTTTTCTTTCTTTTTTTTTAAAACAGAGATTTGCAAACCAAACATATGATACAGAAAAATACTGTATACAATGCAAGAATGAAACATGCGAAAAATAAGAACATAGACCTGTTTTTTTCGGTCATGTTTTGACAAGAAAGTTTTTATTAAGTGATGTTTTCAATTTGAAAATAAGCTAAATTACCAACAGCTTCTATTTTGATTTGAGGCCAGTTTCTTGTTTACGTCATGGGATTTGGTTCCATTGAGTCAAGTTGAGCTCTGATTTCTACCCTTACAATTTTGTGACTAAAGAAAAGAAGAAGAAAAGAAAAAAACCTGGAGAGGTGTACTTAAAAGACTGACTGGTAAGTGTAAGTCAGAATACATTTTGTTCTAGCAAGGCCTCTCCAAAAATAACATCACCCAATGCGCATATTTCTATCTACGCAACATTAATCGTCTCCGTGCCTCCTTTTCCCCTCATGCTGCTTTAACTCCTGTCCCTAGCCTTGTTACCTCCCACATTGATGATCGCAATTCTCTTCTTTTTGGTCTCCCTCAAAGATCCCTCCATCAACTCCAAATGGTCCAGAACTCAGCTGCTCAGATTATCACCGGAACGTCTTCATTAATTTTCATCGCATCGCTCCAGTTTTACAGCAGCTTCATTGGCTCCTGGTCAAATTCTAAATTCTGCTGCTAAGTTCTTCTGCTTTCATTCAAGGTCATCCGCAACCTCTGCCCCCCTCACTTGTCCGATCCTCTTCATGGTGCCATCTCCTCCCGCTTCCACAGATCCTCCTCTGCCGTCCAGCTCATCGATCCCAGCACCGTGGGCGTTTGCTCCCAAACTCCGTAACATTTCTAATGTTGACCCTCTTTCCCTACTTAAATCAGGACTTAAAGCCCACCTCTCCAAGACTGCCTTCCTCTCGTGTTTCACTGTTGCATCACATTTGTGCCTATGGAGCCATGTTACTTAAATACATTCCTATGGTATGTGTGAGAGTAAGACAAAGAGTTTCTGTTTGAACGCATAAAGTCACATCAGTGATTTGAGCTGTACATCTGATTTGAGCTGTATAGCTGATTAGTCCACTGCTGTCCACTTGAGGGATTTGCCCAAAGGATCTTTGTACAAGGGAAGCAAAATTAAAAAAATATCAAATCAGAGAGACAGCACGCTTTCCCTAGGGCTACATGGCAGATATGAAGGCGATTCAAAGTTTTTCCTTCCACGTTGTCTGATGTCAGTCACCCCCAAGCATAAGTCACACTGAGCCCTGCACGAC
This sequence comes from Poeciliopsis turneri, assembly GCA_922788865.1. Taxonomy (NCBI): domain Eukaryota; kingdom Metazoa; phylum Chordata; class Actinopteri; order Cyprinodontiformes; family Poeciliidae; genus Poeciliopsis; species Poeciliopsis turneri. The sequence goes on from CAKLNU010000667.1 coordinate 70,508, forward strand.
AAGCCTCTGCTGCTTTCCTCGCGTTCTCTCATCATCATTCTTCACCTGGGGAGCCAGATCCTGCTATCGATGCAGGCGTAATGCGAGAGAAAAGGGAATAGGGGAGATGAAACTTTCATAAGGTGCAACCGTCGGCCTGGGCAACGACAATGAAAATGCAAAGATTGAACTTTTCTTCAAGACCTGGGGCGGGGTGCTGAGATTACAGGAAGCCTAGAGGTGCAGAGATGAGTCGAGGAAAGGCAGGTGAGGTGGTGGGGGAGCTGCGGAGGGAAGATAGGCTGGGGAAGTGATAAGAAGAAAGAAATGGATTATCAATAGGCTTCTAATCCCACAGAACCTCGGTGTTTAGAAACCTGAAACATTTAGTCGCTCCCCCTCTTTGTATTCCCCGTTGGTTTTATTTTTCATCTGAACTTTCCACTTTAGTCACATTTGCTTTTTTACCGGCACACCACCAGCCAGACGAGCAGGATGAAGAACTCTGACCAATCAGAGGAAGGAAGCTTTTTGAAAGCGTTTAGGTGGCAGCTGTCTCTTTTACACCTCTGAGGTCACTTTCTGCAGGTTTTAACTGTCCTCTCTCGTTTTAAAGAGTCACTTTCGAAAACACACAGTCCTGCACTGGCTCCACGGCGCCTGCTATCCGCATCAGTTTATCTCTGTCTTCCAGGAAATTTGTGGTGCCATATTATGATCGATGGCTTGCTTTCAGAGACGGAGCAGCCCTCGACTGTTCGTTTGTGTCCGTTACACATGGCTGAGGAATGACAGCTGGGACATGGCTTTGCACCACAGCAAGACAAGTCGAGAGTCAGAATTGTTCTTGATCCCAACAAAAAAAAAAAAAAAAATTAACAGTCGCTCAAAACTAAATAAGACAATTAAAAAATAATACAAATGCATTTTGATGAACCATATGTGCTCTGGGTATGTAAATATGTAATTTTATTGCATGATTATACAGCATAAATCAGAGAAATGTCAGCTTCAAAAATGTGCACTCAACACACTTTACATTAAGATGCTTGAATATGTATTGTTTTTTCTCTGCACTGTCGGTGGTCTGATGCATGCTATCTAAACACAAGGGTGGCTACCAATTATTTTTTTTGACCACCTTGAATTGCAGAATAAATTAATTATTATTTTTAAGCTTTTTATAACTGTATGATCCATTGTTTACTAACTTGAATGTTGTTTGGGAATATTATCATTTGTTTATGCACTTATTCATGTATTTTTCTTTGCTTATTGTTTAGACCACTAAAAAAACCCCATAATTTCTATGAAACCAAAAGGCTAGTTAAAATCACAGTGGAATGCAGAAGAGCTTTTAAACATATAAATCTTCTACATTACCTGCAACCAAGACCCAATGTATAGTGCTGAAACCACAGAGGGATTATTCTGGAGCTGCGCCTCAGTCAACAGACCAGCTTGGGGTTTGAATTATTAACAGGATTTTAGATGGAGAGTTACAGTTTTATTAAAAAGTTTTTACTTCGCAGATTTATTATTGTTTTCCCTTCGAACAGACAAAGACACGGGCAGGGCGACTGAAAACACTGTATGAAGCCGCCGCATTTTCAGTGTTCATTGAGACATCAGAGAATTTCTGACAGCAGCAGGGAGCGTCTTGACGCGGGTTTAACATTCTGTGGTTGAAGCGGCTGTTGTTGTGTCATCACATCATCTTCATGAAACATAGAGATAGAAGAGCTGGCTGCAGCAGGATTCATTCGGCCTGCGGTGCTCGGATCTTTTTGACAGACTGAGTCAGAAAGAGCGCAGGGCTCCGTCTCAAAACCCTGAAACATTTACACTCTCGTGTTGGAGGACTTGTACTTTTAAATAGCAATACAACATGTAATGTAATACTGTAGTTCTGCAAACTGCATTCAGTTTGTTTAGAAACTAAGTAGATTTTTTATTCAGTTTTTTTTTTTACATATTTAAAATCTGAATATCTATGCAGACCTTATAGACAGTAGCGTAGAATACAGATAATAAACAGTGGTGCATGAATTCCCTTAAAAGAATAATACATTTTCTATAATGCACAGTCAGAACAGAAATGCTTCACCTCCAATGCACGCATACCAAACCAAATAAACAAATGTGCACCTGCATTATGACAACTCCTGCAGATTTTGCATTTGCCCAGCTGAATGCAAACCACACTTCTCCACAAACATACAGACGTTTCCCAGGGCAGCCTGGGGTTTACAGTCCATCTCTCTTCTTCTTGGTTATGATGTTCTCTCATTGAATTCCCAATCATCCCGCTAACGCATGTAGCCCATCCCTGAGCACTCACCTCCTCCACCTGACAACACAACAAGCAAAGACGAGGAAGGAGTGAGGAGGGCCAACAGGGAGGGCTGATCTTGCTCCGGAGTGTGTGACTGACATTTAAAAAGCAGAGCCTCCGGTTTTCATGCCCGGCATCCCTCAGACTCTGCCTGGCCTTCACATGCGGAGATGAAATGCGTCTGGATTCTTTAGATGTAGCTTTCTGTTTCTTCAGTACCTCTGACATATAAGACACTTTAGAGGGATGGGATTTAATGAATAAATCTGTAAAAAAAAACAAACAAAAAAAACACTTTATTTCTTTTCTTTTAAACTGGCCTTTACTGGATCTGGATTCAGCTGAGTTTGTTTATACAAATGTTAGGCACTTCAACATGAAATCATCTAATGATTCTCTAGGCGTCACAGGTCTGCAGCTTTTTAGTTTTATTTACTGTTTCTGGTGCACACATACATTCACTGCTCTGACATTTGCTTTTTCTCAAAGTCGGCTTTGACATTTCTCAGTCTGTGGCCATTTAGAGCTGTGTAGGTGGAGAAAGCAGCAGTGATGAAGTTATCTACAGCTCGATTCAGAATGCAGTGAAAAGAACAAAAATGCTAATTATTATCAGGAAAATGTTGGAACCCATTAATCTTTTTTTTCTTCCTCTTTGCAAACATGCATTACTCTGATTTGGTCTTTCGCACAAAAACCCCAACGAAAACATACAAAAGTTTGTGATTGTAACACAACAAAAAGCTAAAAGGTTTTGGGCCACGGATACGTTTGTAGGGTAGTATACTGCCTATTTAATGGGTGTAAGATTTCAGGCGATATCAGTTTATTTTGGCATATATGCTGGACTTTATCAGAGCTACTAAGGATGCAGATTATTTGTTTAACACTGCACAACAAAAAATACTGAGACTCATTTCTTATTTTATCAGAATTACTTAAAAATGTGACGGGAAATGTGCGTCTAATTTTGTAATCGCAGATGGACAGGTATATACAAATATTGCAGACAGACCAAACCTACATGTTCCTCTCCCTGTATGTGAGTGTAGCGTATGTGTTTGCACGGTGTTGTTGCTGAGGGCACAAAATCAAAGAGAAAGGAAAACAATACCGGCTTTTCTCCTCAATCTGTCCCCTGGCGGCTCCCAGAGACCTGCTTCTCTGCAGACCTACCAACCCCCTCCCAATATTTTTCTTCTCATTTCTACCATTTTTCCCATTTTCTCTGTCCTGTCTTGTTTTTCTCAGTGTTGCATGGAGCGTACTGCGGGAGGAATGTGCAGATCTCCTGTCCATTGGGGGGTTATTTATGAAAGAAGCTGTCATAAACTCAAAATGTTGTGTGCAATAAGTTAACTAAAACTGGTTTTATAACTTATTACCATGCCAAGTTGAGAGAACACATACTGTGATTCTCTCAGACATCTGTAATCCGACATAAACTCTGGAGAAACAGAACCCTGTATTGTGTTAAACATTGCTATTCCTCACTTTTCTACATTCGCATTCTCTCCGACAACACGAATTATAAATAGGACAGAAGAATGGAAAACATCCTTTTGGATGGACCGGTTCCTGTTCGGACATTAGCGCCAGTCCACGCCGAATCCAGAGTGATTACGCACTACATTTACCTTCATTCAGTTTAGCACTCTGTTCATTTCTCAAGGAGGAAGCTGTGGGGTGTAATTGCAGTTTGAGGGATGTTTCTGTCTTTAACTCTGTTCAAAATAGGCTCCAAAAAAAAACAAAAAAAAAAAACAAAACACACACACACGCCCACACATAGCAACACTCACCAACCTTCCTTAAAAGATGCAGCTGGCAATTTGGAACAGAAATAGTTACATGCTATAGTTAAATATAGTTTCGATATAATTCAAGTTCAATTCTTAAAATGAGCCTTTCAACCTCTGCAGTGTTTGTGAAACTGTTTTGCTCTTTTACAAATCTGTCACGATCAACAAAATTGGTCTTTTTTGATAAAAATTCTCACAAAAAATGACCATACTGCATTTGTGGTCATGTGTAGTTTTGGATGCCCTCCAAACATAACATGCTGTCTGATAGCTGACAAAGCTCCATTTTGGTCTAATCAGACTAAAGAAATGTCTTTCAGCAAACTCTGATCTAACTTAGATCTACAATAGTGGCTTTCTCATTGCCTCTCTCCAATACAGCTGTAATTGGTGAAGAACCCGGGCAACAGTTGTTGTTTGCAGAATCTTTCCCAAACCAGCAACTGAAGCTTCCTGGTGTCTCTGGTGTCCGTCTCTCTGTGAGGACAGCCTGATCTTCGCAGATTTACACACGGGTCATATTCCTTTCATTTCTTCATGGTGCAATTGACTGAACTTCAGGGGATGTATCAGTGCTTTATAGTTGTTTTTTTTTGTATCCATCCCCTGCTTCACACTCCACAAGAACATTTTGTCTGATTTGTTTGGAGTGTTATTTTGTCTTTATGCTGTGACAGAAAACATTGAATAGTTGAGAACCTTCCCAGGAGTGGTCAGCTTACCAGAATTACCACAAGGGTGCGTCCATGTTTCATCCAAGGGCCATAAACAAAGCATCTTGAGCCCAATAAGTCTCAGTTAGTCAGTTCCCATCATTCAACAAGCGACAGGGCAAAGATGGCCTCCACCGGAGAATTCAAGCAATCTTCATGAGCCCCAAGATTTTTTGAGAAAACATTTAGTAGACTAATAATAAAGAAGTAGAACTTTATGAAAGGTTTGCTTCCTGTCATATGGAACTAACAGAGCATTTCAGGAAAAGAAAAAAAAAAAAAGACATTACAGAGTTGGAAGGGTTATGATCCAGGACTGCTTAACTGCTTCAGGACCTAGATGGCTCGTTCTGATCAGCGAAGCCATAAATCCTGCTCTCTACCAGCCATCTTTTCTGACCTTAAGCTGAAGTGCACTCGGGCTGTGAAGCAGCACAATGATCTAAAGCACACCACGACAGGTTTTCAGAACATTTGTGCTTTGCTGAATATTTCTAATATTAAATGTGTCCTGGCTTCCTGGCAAATGTGGCTGTTCGTTGTCTGTAATTAAGATTGTTGGATAACTAAGACTTTCAGAGTTGTAACAGTAAAATGAGAGGATTTCTGAGGAAAGGAAAAAGCATTTGTGTCCATTTCTGCTGACAAAGAAATGTCAGGGGACATTTGCACGGAGCGTGCTGCTCCGTGCAGTACGCTCGGAAATGATCCAACATTTTCCAGTTGGATCGAATTTTCTCCCAGGACTTCCATTAGCTCTGACATTTACATTCATGTTCGGTTTCCCAAACCACATGCAGAGGAGACTCATAGAGTATTGAGCAGTTTATTTACAATATCAGTGGCATGAAAACAGGGTCCATTAATCAGACACTCTTTATTGCGGAAGAAAAGAGGATCTGTTAGAAGAGGGTTAACATAGAAAGGACAATATGAACTTGAAAACTGGAGGTTGTGCTTATAACAAGCAGAAAAAAAAAAGCAGTCACAAGGAGAGGCATGAGGTGAAGTAATGCAGGCAGGTTTAGGTTTCTTGACGATGTCTCCTGGGCTGCTCAGGACGATCGTGTGAATTAGTTAGTTCTTCCACGAGGGTATACTTGAAGGAGGCGAATATTCGAGGAATCCAACTTTGAACCAAGGAAGCAGTGATAAAGCCAACCTGGGAGTTAGAAGCATGAATAAATGATCACAGAGACTCTAGGAGGCTCGACACTACCAGCAATGTGGGAAGACCGAGTCTTCTCCTGGCCGCCGACAGCTCCTTAAATCCCCCCTGCAGACTGACGAGTGCAACTGCAGTGAGGCGTGAGACGGTGAAAGCTCTGCGACACAGGATGAAACTTGTGAATAGGCGCATACTCACAAACAGTAAAGGGTCATGACACTGACACTGTGGAAGAAAAGCATCCCCCACAGCATGATGCCTGCTCCACCATGTTTCACAGTAGAGTTGATTTTATATGTAGTTTTTCTGTTCAGTTTTGCATTTTAGACAAAACACACCAATATTGACCTTATGCAACGTTTCCTTCTCCCACGCTCCTGTTTTTTGTTCATGTTTGCTTGTAGGCAACACAGTAACTAGATTTTGTGAAATGCCTCTGCAAAAGATTCACAGCACAAAATTTTGCAGATAATTTTATTTATGACTTTTTATCTGAATTTTAAGATCCCTGACTTTTTTTTCTTTTTCCACAACACCGAACTGCTCACAGTGATGTTGTGCACCCAGAGCACGATGTGAAGCGCCTTCAGAGAACAAATTTGTTTCCTGCATGTTTTAGTAGTTTTTTACGCTTTGTAGACTACATGATACTCCTGAATATTACATCTGACAGCAGAATGCATTTAATCTATTCTAGCTGAATGCTGCAGTTGTTCTGTCACATGTAATTGTTAACATTCTGCTTGTTACAGTGGAGATATAGAATATCTCCTTTTGCAGTAATTCCTCAGTTGTAGATGTCCTAATATTGTCTGTGCTTCTTTTGGATGAAACATGTAAAATGGATCAGGACTTTTTAATGCTTGTGTTTGTTCCAAAAGTTTTGCGTCTCTTAATTATTTGCCGGTTTGAAATGCAAAAGATTACAAAGTTTTGTGGATCAGTTTCTTACCCACAATGTTGAAGACCACCAACCAAGAAAAAGATTATTGCATTAATGAGGAAGTCATTTGCCAACCCCAGAATTGCTCAGCTGGAATCTGTCCCAAAGTAAGCATGACACAATCAAAAATACAAATTTAGTCTACATTTCAAAGACTCATGCATTGGTTCTTCCACACTGCAGGTTTTGTTGGCAGCTTACAAAGCCTGGCATTTTGCACCAACACGCTTCCTGTCAGTCTTAAACAGTGTTTTTGCACATATTTGCAGCCTGTATTTGGTAAATGAGGGCCGTTGTACAATTTGAGCTGCGGTTTGCTGTGTTCTGAAATATTAATCAGCTCCGACAACAGGATCAACTGTGTCCGGGGGATGTAGGCTAAGGACAGAAGGACCTTGACGGCGGGACGATGCGTCCACCCACACTAACTAGTCAGCCTCTTTTCACCGCATGACTGTCAAGACAATTATGATTGTGCCTGTTTGTGCTGAATTAAATAAATGCAGCTCAGGGGAGACAAATTCTTCAAATGTTGACACGTGTTTACGGAAACAGCGTTCAGACTTCAACAGGTAAGGAAAGAGTTGAATGTCTCACATGAAATTTAGGGAAGGTGAAAGGAAAATAAAGCAAAATTTGACTAAATGAGTATCAAGGCAGAGAACAACATGCAGTGCATTAGCGTTTTCATCATTTGTCATGTTGCAACAATATGTATTTTATTGGCATTTTACAAGATAGACCAACACAAAATAGAGTATAATTGTGCAGTGGAACATTTATACACTTTTTTTTTTTTACAAGAAAAAACCTGAAAATGCTGGTATGTATTTTTACTCAACACCTTCACTCTGATACTCTTATGCAAATATTCATCCTGGTAATAGCACAATTATGCTTTGATCTAAATCATTCCATTATACATCTGTGTTTATATGTAAGGTTGTTGCCATGCTGCAGGCTGGACCTTCATGTCATTGTCAAGACTTTTGTAATCTCCAAAAAAGATTTTGTTTTTCCCAGGATTGAGTTGTCTTTTTCAACCTTTGCTGTGTTTCCGGGCATATTACAGTTTAATAATGCTCCGCTCCAAGCATGTTCTAGCACTGCATGCTGCAGCGCTGATCCCTGATAGGCGAGTAACTCATCAGTTGCTAACCGTTAAGCTCTCTGTTGTGTTTGCTCGCTGCCAGATCATCCGTAGCATTTGGTTTCAGCACTCCATCTCTGTTTTGTACGCATCTAAAGAGCCTTGGTGTGTTTTCTCCTCAGCCTCTCGTCCCTTTTGGACTTTGTTCATGTGTTTGTACCAAGTAGATAATCAAGTTTCTGCTCGTCTTGTGTGTTTCAGCATTGCCCTCACCAGTCTGTGAGCGCAGGATTCTTTTGTTGTTCAACTCTTGCTTTCCCTCGAGCACTGAGTTTTTGGTTGGGATTTTTGGCTTGCTCTGATGTCGTTATACTCTTGTATTGGGTTATTTCTCAGATCTAAGACTGAGGATATCAACTTGCAACCCTTTCTTTCTGTTTCCCTTCAGAACATCACTCTTCCACTTAGCTCAAGAAAAGACCTTCTTCAGCACTGTATTTGTGGCAAACTCAATTCACACCTCATTCTTAAAGCTAACCCATAACCCAAAAACAGCAATTCTAATTATAAGGCGCAAGCTTTGGGCCCCATGAGGAGCTGTTGGTCCCCACGGTATAGTATATGTCAGGAAGATGATGTTTTTACACTGCATCAAATACAAGGCCACACACAGTGTATGTCTTTCTAGCTTCACAAAGACACCTTAAAGTTAAATCTGACCCCTCACCCTAAAAAATGAGACGCACCACATTAGGGCCCAGCTTTGACCCTCATAACGCTCTTCAATCTTCAGAAGATTAGTGCATATGCCAGAGAACAATGTGCTATCTTGTGAAAACACACATCTGGACTCCTGTGGCTAAAATCCAACTCTAATTAATACATAATATTTCTATGTCCCCTGCTAATGTTGAGCCAACTGATGCACTGAAAGTCTCCTCATGTAATTTTAGCGGCATAACACAAGGTAGAGCTTAGGACCATGTTTGTCAGGTGAGTTCGCATCACAGCATCACATGCATCACATGCATCAGCGATAATAGCTCTCATTTATCACAATCCTCACCGAGGAAGACCCACCTTATTCGTGCAGTGCTCCTTGCCAAAGACTTATTACTTGTTGTCAGTGGAAAGGGGCACTTCATAGATTAGATTCATTACTGACCTCATCAAGCGTACAAAGAAAACAAATTGGGCAAAAATGAAAATGTTTATCATTTGTTGACACGTGCCCTATTTTCCACTCCCGCTCGTTACGCTCTTAATTTGAAGAATCGTCACCGCAGTCAAGCTACGGGAATCTAAGAGTGGTAAGAGCGAGCGGACGTTAGCTTGAATCTGGGAAAACAAATCAATAAGCTGAGCGCTTTTCCCATTACCAAGACAGAAAAGTAAACCGCCGGCACCGGCAGTGGGATCACAGCAGTCACAGATTGTTGTGAGGGGTGGAGCAGGAGGAGCAAATCTAAATGAATTCCTAAGTTTATGTGAGAGCAGCAAACAATTACTCCAACACTATTGATTGAGGACTGGGTGGGAGGGAGACTGTAAGGGGGTTTAATGCTGAATTCAGCAGAGCTCTCTAGTTCACAGCCACCACTGCGCCGCCAAACACATCAGAAAAGTTTGACCTTTTGACCGATGCCATTTTCTGTTCCACAGTCAAAGCCAAAAGGTGGTTAATATTATATTGTGGATGTAAGAGTGTGCACAGCGCTAATGAAATGCCAAAAACTTGCGGTGCAAAAAAAAAAAAAAGAAACAGGATCAATAATTTCAGTACTTTTTTCTGCCAGTAACCTGGTCAGTACAACTGAAATACAAGTAAAATCTCTTATAATAAAAAAAAAGTAAAATAATGTGAGTGTAAATACATTAGGAGCCAATCAGTATGGCACATCTTGACTTGTCTCAGTCACTTTGGAGAATTTCTTGAATCATCCTTGATATTTTCAAAACAGTAAGTACATTTCTAAAATCAATTTGTGCAAACAGGAAAACCCCATGGATAGATCACGATATAATCCCTTGTCTATTAAAAACAATCAAGCATCCAAAAAAATCCTGCTTTCTCATTCTGACCAAACAGTTTTTATATCCATTCTCCAGACATGAGAAAATGGGACGTTGTTTTCACGTGCCCTGCACAGCCAGAATTTGCCAGAAATTTCTGCAGCTCTCCAGTTGTGGCTTTTGGCTTCTGACAGCTTCCTTGGACAGTTTTCTTCTAATCATTGCTTTCATTTTGGAGGGACAGTTCTTACCAATGTCACTTGCTAATTCCTGTTTTTAAAGTACTCCACTGCAAATCTAATGCCTTGAAAAATCATTTTATTGTTCTCCTAATGGCAATGTTCTGCACAAACAGATCCACTGAGAATGATAAAACAATCAGGTGTGTTTTTATTGACTTGTACAGGTTATAAGTCACGTGCAAGATGGAAAAAGCTCTGAAATAAAATATTCTGATCTTGCTGTTACATATCACAGAAACCTGGCGTTTTGACAGGGGTGTCCAATGTATGTACGAATGTCACAACATGGCTCTCTGAACTCTGAGAGTTTACCATGTTGATCTTAAATATAAAACATATGTATTCAATTATCTTAATAACACAGCACGACTAATATAGCAGAAAGAGCTTAACTGGAGGATTCAAATTATAAACCTTACTTGTTGATTAAGTTGAGTCTGTGACTGTGATTTAGGTGCACTCTATGAAGTTATTTGTGTTGTCGCTGCCACTCTACAAAAGGTCATTGCTAATCAGCCGAGCCAGTAGGAGAACATAATCTCTCTCAACCTACGCAACTGAGAGCTGCTGTGAGGGCTGCTGTAGACAGAAAAGCCTCTCTCCATCGTTACTTTCCTCTGTCTCTCACCTTTTTACATAAATATATGTGTAATCAGACTCTCGCTTTCTCTCAAATTAAAGCTGGGGTTGCTATTTTTTACCTGGCTAACAAGGTATTGGTCACAGAAGATGCAGAAAAACACTCCCTGAGATCAGCAGTAAAGACGGTGCTTGTGTTATGCCTGCCTGCTCAGCTCTAAGAGGCGGAGGGGAAGGGAGACGGAGTCGGAGCGAGAGCTGACAGTGGTTAGCAAAACTTTTAGTCTTGAAACAAATGAAAAGAGCTGGCCTGGAGCTGCATGTCTAAATGACAGATGTGCTGTTTCGCTTTAAATGAGACACAGTTTGACTCTTTGAAAAGTCAAACATGCACAAAGGCTTTCAGATAAATATAGAGAGAAGCTGGAATGCACTGAGCTGCGTGAACTAGTCCTCCCCTTTGCAATGTTAACTTTCCCCAGAGGTACCTAATATTTGAATAAGCGTTGTGTCATCTGTCTTCCAAACTGGTTTCCCCTTATTTCGTCTCCTCTTTGTGCTAAGCTGACTCACATCTGGCTGCAGCTTTACATTTTAGGTGGCATTAAAATTAAACGTCACTTCAAAAGGTTTAGCTGAACACCCGTCATAACAGCTCATCCACATTTTAAAAATATATCTTTATTTAGTGACAAACAAGCCTTCAAAGTGTCAAATGATGCTCGCTTGACCTGGAGCAGCTTCTGCACACTAATGGCTATAATTTAAGAGTTCCTATTCTTTTCATTCTGTGGCAAATATCATGCAATTGTTGTCAAACAATAATCTTATTCTATAATATTATACTATATTATTCTACATTATGTTACATTGTAGGATAATGGTGGCAACAGTGGTAGACGTTCATTCCGTAATTGGTGGGTTGCCTGGTTGATTCCCGCTCTGTCCGTCTCTGTGGTCGAAGTCTCTTCTTCTACTTTGCTTTGCTGACCTCTGCCAGACCAGACTGTCCCAGCGTACAATCCAGTAGCTTGCCACCATCAACGTGTCAATGTGTGCTTGAATGAGTGAATAACTGACTCCATTTTCTAGCACGCTTTTCCCTGTGGGACATGTGCGTCTCCAGCCGTCAACGGGCGAGAGGCGGGGTACACCCTGGACAGGTTGCCAGTCCAAGTACAGGCCATTTACCATTTATAGCATATTATCTTGCTCTCTGTAACTTGTTAAAGGGGTGCATGTTGAATAACCGCTGGAGATAGGCACTAGTCACCACACCACCCTGTTAGATAGATAAGTGGATATCTTGACATTACTGACGTACATGTCCAAAATTAACTAAATTTTTTTATGGGGTATAAGCTACAAAACACAAAGTCTATGTGCTTAAAAAGAAGCATATAGTGCCATCTTATAGCATACTCAAATGTTATGAAAATACCCAAGCATAACTTAAAAGACATTTGCCCTCACAATTTGATGCCTTAAACTAAGGTTGTCTCTTTAATAGTGGGAGAAAACTCCAATCACTGGCGCTCTCTGTATGCGATCAGGTCAGGGATTTTAAATCCTGGCGTACCTTGGCGCTGGGAGCTGGCCCATCCCTGGAGGCGACATGCAACACCCCATGCTGCCCTTGCTGATGATGAGCAACGCAGTCATTTAATGAGACAAAAAGCCCTTCCCACACTTATTTCCTCTATAGCATTTTACAGCCAATTATGATATGCAGTGCAGTGCAAAACACATTTCAAGAAGGATTAGCGCCTAATTGCGGGGTCTCCTTGCTTTCTTCCGGAGCGCCTTCAATTATCGTTCATGTTCTGTCTGTTCTGATGTCCGACAGCAGAAAACGTGGCGTTAAAGCATCTCGTGACTTTTAGATGCTGATTAATCTGCCAACTTTGGCAGTAAGGGCAAAGTAGGACACTCCCAGAAGTCCACTGTTCTTTCCCCAGTGAGAAAGAACTGTTTTGGCAGGCAGATCAAAGACCTACACGGCGTTAGCCAGGTGGTTTTAATGCTGCGCCTGACAGGTGCAACCTAAGACCAGCTGTCTGCAAGGCGATAGCTCAGCTGAGTTTGTCCTAAAAACGTATCATATCAAATATAATTTTTTGTTAAAATCCAGTGGGAATTTGTTAAAGCCACAAAATATATACCAAATTATAGCAACCAAGTTAGACGCAGATACACATTTCACATGGATGATGTGTCTCCATTTCCAAAGAAATGTTCTTGGACCTTGAAGGAGTAAAATGAAACTCAATATCCTAAATATAACTGACAGGTATATCTCACACAACCTTTGTGAAATAAACAATTGACTTTCATGTCTCAGGAAAAGCACATGTCAATTCACAAGCTGCCGCTTAGTCAGGAGGCGTCCATGCAGACCTGTTTAAAGTCTGTGTTATCATTCGACCACTCAGCAAAAACCCAGAGGGAATTGGATCTGGCAGAGATAAATTATTCATTGGCTTAATGAGGGCACACAGTGCTGGACATGGTCCATGAAATAGTGTCTTCCATGGACAGGAAGTTCACTGAGTGACGTGGGGCAAACAGAAAAGCTCCGAGGTGATTGAATTACGGTATTAATAGACATGAAGCAACAGAGAGCTGTATTAATTCCCAAAAAGTGAAATGCTGCAGACAGGTTATGGGTCACATGGCATCTGCAAAGTCTGACTCAGAAACAAGACGGCTGCAGAAGAAGATGCTCTTTTTCATTTGGATATCTTATCTCACTGTAACAATAAAGGTCAAAGTGATTTACAACACATTTTTAATTAATAATATCACATTTATGTCCATTCGTGGCAATCAGGCCTTTTAAAACATCCATCAGGATTCATCTTTTTTAATTTTTTCCGTTACATTCTCAAATTCAAGATGCTTCCTGACTCAAATATCTGATTTCATTCCCTGAAATCACATATTGACTGTAGTTGCTAACATTTAATGTGATTTGGTTTGATTCTTCTTAGTCTCTTTTTTTAAGTGTCTTGGGTTTATTACCAGTGTGGTATGAGAGATTATGATCTCTTGTTCAATGTATTCAATGTATAACAAGACCTCGAGTCCCATTTGTTTTATTGATTGTCTGTTTTTCTTTTTTTGTTGCTTGTCTGTTTGTCATTGGATTTTCGTGTCTTGTTTGACTTGTTTTAGTTTAACCCCTGTATCTTGATCACTTAAGGTGTTTAAAGTGCAATATAAAGATTATTTGATTGATTGATTGATAATAGCATATGATCTCTACAAGATTAAAAACTGTAGGATCCCTGCATTATGTTTCTTATCTTATTCCAATGCTCTGGCGCAGTGAATGCAGAACTGATGCCCGGCTGCCTCTGAAGGTTTGTGCTGAACCAATTTATGGCACTGAATTTGCATAAATCAGTCACTATTATATGAATTTGTCAATATGTGCACAGTTCACAGATGTGAAGCCAGGCATGGTTGTACTTCAGAAGCTGGTTCAAAAGGTCAGTGGAGCAATCAGAAGAACATATCAAAACGATTGAGATCTACCCGACCATGAAGTTATGGTTTGATGTGCTTGTGCCCCATGTCATTTAATTTTAGACCAGCAAGGATTTTGTTTTTTCCCCCCAGCTTTCCCAGAGTTTGTCACGACAACCTTGAGTTTTCGTACATGTTTCTGAACCAAAGAGATTGGATCCGTACAAGAATTCCTGAGATTTCTTAGCCAGTATTATTGGAATGAATGAGACAAATTAAATGTTTTACAGACATTTCAGCCATATGATGACTCTATGGCATTTAGTTTTATCAAGCATATTTAAATACTTGCAATATTCTAATGTGTGCATCATCTGAATTGTGTAACTGGGTATAATAATATGATAAACGGGCTTTACTAAGTTTACAATTTATGCAAAAAAGACTGCAGCCTGATTTGTCGTCATTCTCTTTGCACATAGATCATTTCCATTCAAAGTTCACGTGTTTTTAGAAGAAACATTTCAACTTCAGTGTGCTGCTATATGTCTCTAAACCGTATGGTGGTAAATTCTTTTGATCAGCATCTTTTTGCCTTTAATCACTCTGGCCAAAGACCTCCATATAAACTGCATTTGTCCTTTGCATTTGTTATCAAAATCAGCTCCAACTCCTTCAGATGTTTCCACACTTCCTCTCAAAGCCCTTTTCTTAATGATGAAGCACTTTGATATTTTTCTATAGCGTCCGCTGCTTTGAAGGATCAAGTATCATTCTTTGAAGATCCTGTGCGAGTTGTTTGGAGGGGCTTTGATTGCTGAGTGTTACTGCGATGGCCCAGAGTGATCAAACTGCAGACATGCTGAAGATTTCTCTTCGTCTCACCTCACAAGCAAATTAGTGTCTAAGGAGGGTCGTGGAGTTTGATTTAACATTTTTGACTTTCACGTGTATATAGAAAAGAGCGGAGCGATGAACAAATGCTTTGCTTGCAGTTTGGCCAAGAGAAACTTTTCTTTCTTTAAAAAAAAAAAATCAAACTCAGAATCTAACAATGCAAAGAAAAAAACATATGGTTTGCAGCTAAACCATAGATCTAAAACCACCATCAGCTCCATTACTGTGAATATGAGCCACTTTGCAAAATTTTGTTAGTGAAAAAGAGTCATCATCTAACAGTGATGAGTCGTTGTAACATTGCTGAAAACCATCAATAGTCAGTAACTGGATTGTTCAGATGATATCTGCCTCACATCGCAGTTTTTAAGTTTCTACTGAGTGACGATAAAAGACCAGCAGGGCGGTATTGTCTAAAGCTTTTCCTCTACACTACACAGACTTTTCATAATGGCAGAGATTTTCCATAAGCACCTAAAAGTGTATGTTTTGTGACGTAGAATTTAAAAAAAGTATATATATATTAATCTGCCACCTATCTTCCATGACACAGAGCGAAAAACAAAAGTAATACATTTGTAGCCAGGCTTTAAAAAATATATATTTTTAAGTGAACAGATTAGCAACTATTAGCGACGTCAGGACACAAATTAAATCAAGTAACTATAAACCTTACCACAACTTCTAGGTGTTATGTTTCCAGGTTTTCCTTTATATTTCTGCCAATTTGCTGCTCTGAGTCACCTGTCAATTTGAACACCTCTTTTTTGAACACTGACTGAGGCAACCGAAGCCTTAATTGTGGCAAGCGAGGCTGGCGGAGCTGTGGAGTGCAGTGCTCCATTTGTGGATAATAATACGGTTTGCTGGTGTGTTTTTTTTTTACCCTTTCCAGACCGACAAATGTCTTTGAGGAAGGACATTTTTTTTTGTTTCCTGTTTTTGAATGTTATTGTATCAACGTAATTTGTTGATTTTCTTTTTTTTATATATTTTATCTGCTTCATGCTGTGAGACAGGTGTTTTTTTTGTTTTGTTTGGAAATGTCTTGGTTCCTCAGATTGGGACGAGTGAAAGTGAAGCCGGAGCATCCAATGTGGTTAATCGTCATGCCAATGCTCGAAAATGAGACGTTCAGAAACATTCTGCTCAACAAACTGAACTCGAGTTATTGTGAAAAACGTCAACCTCAAAACGTGCTAAACATGGGAGACCCCAAAGACTAGCAGCTGCAATCAAAGCGAAAGGTGTTTCTGCAGAAAGACGCCTCATTCCCCTTCACCTCATTTCCTTCCACTTCATTTAAAAGGGGGGTGGATTTTTCCAGGATACTGTGTTGTTCTTTCTATGCATTGATGTAGTACCACTCTGTCACTGCACAAACAAAGAAATCCCACATTCAGTCACCACCTTGATGTTCGCGTCTGTTTCCACATCTTTTGTTGGTCTTTAGTTGTGAAAATGTGATGTTTTGCAGTTTGTTGCAATTTTCCTGTGGCTCACTTCACTTTTCCTTATCCATTTGGCCTTTTAAAGCTTCAGCCTTGACATGTACTGGCTGGTCTCTTTTCCCTGGTGGTGATTCAAGCTTTGTACCTGATAAGAAGTGCTGCGCTCCTCTAGGGCAAACTGTCTGATGTTAGAGCCGCTCGGCTCCCCAGGATCTGAACATTTCTCCAGAATTCACCATCACATTTACACATATGAGCAGAAGTGTAAAAACTTAGGATTTCTGGTCCACACATTCCCAGATCAGTCTGGAAACTAGAGAATCTGCAGATCTACCTCTATTAACCTCACAGTTATGAATTTATTTCACCTTGTGCTCTGTCAGTCTTTTAAGAAACCTTTTTTTCAAAGTTGTCTCCACTGGTTACCGTTGCTATGCCAGACAAGCGTTTGAATTCTCTGTGGCACATTTATGCAAACTGCAGATTTCAGCATGTCTTATGTTAGATTTAACACTTGGTCTTAAATGATCACTCAAAGGGAATTAAAGAGAGAAAAACAACCCACACTCCAAAAATAATGTTTTTTTTTTTTTTTAAAGCCTAGCTCTGAAATTTATTTTGTTTACACATTCTGTACTTAAATGTTTAAAAGAGTCCCACAGTTTGGCCATATGGAGTTTATAATAATGCATTCCTGTCATATTTTAAAAGCAATCTGAACTTAAATGAATCAATTGATATTAGCTGAGAGTAACAGCTTCCACCCACTGAGTCCCACAGAAACTCATTTCAAAGATTTTGATCAAACATATTATTCTATAAGCTTCATCATGATTGCAAGGCTACAAATAGTAAAATAGAAGGCTTGTTAATAAATCTGGCAGATTTGAGTCTTAAAGAGCATATTTTGTTGCAACTAGTGCGCTCCTTAGTTGCACATTTATGCGACTGAGGAACAGATTTAGAAATACACCGAAAGCTACAGAAACTGTTACAAACTGTGAGCTGCACTGAAGTAAATAAAAGAGAAGTTCAAATACATGCCGAGAGTGAAAATCTTTCCTAAAGGTGAAAATATATCACAGATTTCAGAAGAAAAGAAAAACGGGAGATTGCAAATAATATAGGAAATAGCGCCCCCTTCACTTCAGGAGTGCAATGATCCCATTTCCAAATAAGGTATGAGACTGACAGCGGTCCATCCCCGCCCCTTTCTGTTTGCTGCAGCGTGAACGTTCACCTCCAGCCAGAAAATATCCAACAATGCAACTGTATATTAAAAATTTACAGTAAATTTCTGCACGTGATCCAGCGGTCCAATCACATCCCATATACTTTCCATACGCATTTCAGAGCACAGTAAAGAGCTGTATTTTCAAAACCCAGCCACCTTACTGTGTTTTCATGCCGTAGTTTTTACAGCCGTTTGTTACAGAGTAAAACATGCAACAAAAACCAAACAATAAAAATCCAAATCTTGCCAGTCCTCAAGACATTTGTGGACTGTGGAGACAGAGGTACATCTTTATTGAAGGTCTCTGTCCTGTCAAACTAACAGCATTTAAGAAATCGATAATCATATTTACAGGCAAACACAGTGGTGGCAGTGTGATGGTCTGTGGCTGTTTCATTTGTTCAGAACCTGGAGAAATTGTGACTGAGTCATTCATTCTGCTCTCTGGCTGAAAATTCAACAAAAATTACAACCATAGCTTAAAAAAAATTATACGCTCGGCATGACAAAGATCAAAAACTCTGAATGACTTCACCAACCCCAACCTGAATGTTTTGGAGAGGCTCAGTCAAAGCCCTGGTTTAAATCAAGATGCCCCCACAGTGATATAAAAGGTTCATAAACAGTTAAAGGAACACCTGAGGGCACTTATCGCTACCAAGAGTCATACAGCCATGTATTAAAGTTAACGGGTAATTACTTTTTTTTACACAGAGGACAGCTTCCTTCCCTTAATAAATTAAATCTTCTTGTGAAAATTGATTTCTGTTTTGACTCAGGCAAAAACACAAGACTGCTGAAAAAGTCCACCATATTCTATTCAAAGCCTGAACAGCTCTGGATCTCTGTGGACTCTCATAATTTCAGCTCTCTTCCTCTCTGTATAGTAGCCAGAGCCACTTTATTCTCTGGTTGTATCCCAGTGTGAGGGGGGGAAACCCCTCCCTGCGGTCCCCCAGGGCATCCCTGTCAAAGCTACCTGTCTGCAGCTGTGTTTCTCTGTTTTCTGCTGCTCTCCAGTCAGCATGCAGCCTGATTACATGAACCGCTGAGTGCAGGAGAGTGTCCTACAGCAGGACGCCTGAGGCTTCAGCAGCTATGTTGTGTATCGCCCACCCGGGTTCCTCTCCCTTCTGTCCCAGACTCAGTCCACCAGCTGGCTGCTCATCTGTGCCTGTCTGCTGCTTCACCTCAACACGTAGATGCAGGTGGATTGTTTGCGAGGAGCGAGCACATGTTTGCTTTAAGCTCCTGGTCTGCTCAATCAGCCAGTCGGCCAGTCAGTCGGTCGGTCGGTCGGTCAGCGAGGCTGGCTGTCTTTCTGGCTATCAGAGTGACATAAAGGTCGACTTTATTAAAAGCAGCCCATGTTGCCAGAGGGAACGGTGACCACGGACACGGCAACAGTTGGATCGCTCGCCGCCCGGCAGCTAATCAGAACAAGTCGTGTCTCCTCTGCCTCCATCTTTCTCTGTTTTTTTTTTTCTTCTTTGTAACTTTCTTCTTAATCAGCTTACCTGTTTTTGTGGGTTCCGAGGTTTAATTACGTTTTCTCTTCTCTTTTCCATTCTCCCTCTCCAATGATGTCATTTTTTTGTCATTCGACAGTTCTTCATTTGTCTCATCTTTCTCTCAGCCATTATCTCTGCTAAAACATCCATCCCACCTCACGCCGCCGTTGCTCGGCGTCTGTCTCGTTCTCGTGTATGCAGCGATGAACAGCTTCAGTCCCCCTGGCCTTTTTTCACTCTCCTTGATGAAATATGAATTAACATTTAGAAGATGCTCAAATATCTTGAGCGTGTTTCGAGATACTGCGCGTGTTTCTGTCTGAGCTCCGCAGCCTTTTCTCCGTTTTTGAAACTGTGTTTGCCTGCAGAAATGCGAGCGATTTGATCGCTAAATTAGAGATCCTGAAGCTCAAACGGTGAAAGAAAACTTTACAATGAGATTATAGATTAGGGACATGGAAACACTGAGAGCAGTTTTTCTATTTACTCAGAAAAAAAAGCTGTGCTGTTACAGTAAAATATCATCTTTCCTGCTGGCTCCATTACATCCCAGGTAATAGCCTATATTGTGGAAACGGTTCTGTCAAAATAGCAACTTCTACAGAAGTTGTAAATAACAACTCCTCCCAAGTAGAGAAAACTGACCAAAGGCTTCAACAGGAAGCCACTGATATGATAGTACTTCATCCAAAAAGCAGTCCTCATAACAGGAAAATTTACTTTGAAGGCTTTCTTGCTTCATTTCACATGAAATCTCAGGCCAAATAAGGTGAATGCTTTGGAGGAGGCTGTATAAATCAAGCGGTCTGGATAACATTTTATCCGTCTTTGATGTCTGAAACGACAGACATTAAAACTAATTTACTTTTATTCGTGTAGCTTTTTCACTATTCACTTATAAGTTGCAAAATGCAAGGGAAATTCTGTTATTTTGTTCTTGTCATCTATTACCTTCACCTTAACTTTTCGAACATATCTGAAGAAAACATGACAACACTTTCACTTTTAATTGCTGAGGCTCGAGTTGTGGTGTCACTTTTTCTATGCTTTTGTGGAAGACCTCGGGTAGGTCACGGAGAAAATGGAGAAGTTTAAATCAGAGTTGGGATTCAAAGAAATATCCAGGGCTTAATGCGTCTCACAGAGCTCTGTTCAATCCATCTTCTGACAATGGAAGCAATATGGAGCAACCATAAATCTACCAACATGTAGCTGTCAACCTAAACTGATGGGTCAAGCCAAGAAGAACATTAATCAGAGAAGCAGGCAAGAGGCCCATGGTAACTGGAAGAGATGCAGAGATCCACAGCTCATGCGTTGGATGTTCTTGGACCAGTCAAAGTCCAGTTGAGAATCTCCTTCTCCGTCTCATTTGACTGTGCTTGAGCTATTGTGCAAAGCACAATGGGCAAAAACTTAAGTCTTTAAATTTACAAAGCTGGTTGAAACACACCCCACAAGACTTGCAGCTGTAACTGTAACAAAAGTTGTCTCTACAAATAATTGACCCCGGGAGTCTGAATACAAACACAAAGATAGTTTTGGGTTTTGTAACCTAAATGTGTGTGTGTTTTTTTTTTAGTTTAATTGGTATAAATGCATTTGCAAGGCTCTGTAATTCAAAATGCATGTCTACCGTAGCAGTATTACTTTTGCAGGCCAAATTCAGAGAATTAATAAAAACAACCATTTAAAAGAGAAATTGTGCTCCATTGAGTCAGTACTTCTCTTTAGTATATTGAGTGAGATTTTTTTTTCTCTCACTCCAGAGAGTGAGAGAGAAAAAAAACTCTCTTTTTTGTCCATCAGACTAAATTTAACAGTCTTTAAATGTGCAGCAATAAAACAAACTTCTGTAACTCAGAAACTGACTAATGTCTAATTACACTGTTGAATCAAAAGTGACAAGGTTAGCAACTCGCTGTCTGCGAGTAGCAGCTTCTTTTGTCTGCTATCAGACTCTTGTTTTTGGACTCTGCATTTGCTTTGTCTGTGTGTCAGTAATGTGATCCCTGAAGATGAAACCCACAATGTGTGGCTCATAATAATAATTCCTATTTCTGTGTTTCAATAGCCACCACAGTGTGTAATTTACTTCCCAGTCCGAGGGGCAATATATGCAAAACATTGTTGGGTGTTGGAATCTGCATCTAGCAATTTTATTGTTTTCTTCCCCGAGTTATGTTATTTTGCCCTTCAATAAACATAACCAGCTATCAATTTGTCAGAAAGCAATTGCTACTGTCTTTGTGTAGTCAGGCAAAATTATACGATTGCTGCAACACATTGTGTATCAAAGATAGAAAACAAACGCAGGATTGTGCTACTTTATGTCATACTGCTAGAGAGTAATCTGATTTAGCTTAATTTGATTTATTAATATTAGGAATATCTGCACAGATGTCGCAGATCTCTGAAAAACAAGAGAACACCGTCAGAAGAAATTTGCTTGGATCTGGATTTTGGGCATTCAGTAAATATTCACCCATCACCTTGACCTACTGGCAGATGTATCTATGCAAAATAAAGAGAAGAAAGTAAATTAAAGACCTACACCACTTTGACAAGAGTTCAAAACTTTAGTACCCCTGAAACTTCCATGAACTAATTATTCTGGCTCCACGATGGTAAATGTAATTAATTCAGGATACTTTCTCATGGAAAAATTCTGGTCTTTCCAAGACTTCACTGTCCACAGTACAGGTATCTTAATTCCCCTTTAAAAATCTAAAATTAATTGTGACTACATGGCAGATCTTTCCACATTGGGAAGGAACACACAATTTGGACCAACACATCGTTCTCTGGGTGATGGAACCAGGATCTTTCCCAGTACCCTCCTGCTTGAATACAATGCTTGGAACAAATGAATATTCAGGTATGTGGAGACTGTACCCAACAATAAACTAAATGTATTAATATCTTGGTTGGTTGCTGTTGATTTGCTCTTATGAGGTCACAGAAGAAGTGTGTTTAAGGTGTTTCATAAAATAAATTCAATTTCACCGAGAATTCAATAAACTGAGAATAATCATTTGGAATAATTATCATTCCAAATAATAAGTATTCAAAATATTTTCCGTTTTGAACTTGAGGTGGTTAAAGGCAATTAATGAAGACAGAAAGGAATATTTAGTGAAGCACATATTTGAGGATGTGAATCAAACCTTCTGTAATGTACAATATGTTTTAGCATTGCTTACATAAAGGACACAGAGCCATCTCACCCAATAAAAAAAAACACCTAGATGTGGAGTGCCACATTCTTCTTCTGTACAGTAAGATCTATGTCATTTCAATCTATGCTGGAGCGTCAGGAGGCCATCATGACATTGATTGAGACACCTGAGCCCAGAGTGTGTCGCTGTTATAAAAGCTTAGACTCCTTTGTTTCCTATATTCCTCACCAAGAATTGCTTGCATTTAAATTACATTTTACAGAACGTTTAAAATATATTTCCATTTGTCTTTAAGTGTTTAGACATGTCGCTTGAATATGTTATTAAGGGTAAAACGGATTTTATACATCCATATGTTTTAATGTGCTAGCAGACGGGTGTCCTAGTTTTTAGCATATGCCTGACGTCACTGTCCTTTGTGCTGCAAACGTATTTACGTCAAACATAACAAAATAAGAAAATGAAAAAAAATCATCCGTGCCTGCTTGATTCGAATTGCAAACTGAGAGTTCATCAACTAAATGTCAGCGAGAAAAAAAAAGGGGACTTTAAAGCTCCAATAGCCTCACCGTGCACATCGAGTCCAACATGCAAAAACCTGACAAAACACACTGACACCTGGGAAAAATTAAACTTGACATCTAACAGTGATAGCAGTAGGATAATTTGAAATCATACTTGTTTTTTGTAGACATGAAAAATATACTTTTGGGTTACACAAATCTCTTAAAACATTATCAAAAAAGCTTTAAATTATTAGGGTTTTTTTTTTTTCACCTTACAGACAGTGAATGGGGCAGCTTGGTTTGACTTTTATTCCCCTAAAGTGATGCTGGTGACAACCGCAGTGCACTTGACACGACAAGAAATATGGGAGTGAAAACTAGAGAGATTTTCCATCTTTCTGGATTCTCCCTGGAGTGAGAAGTAACAGAAACTTGAAGCAGGAAAGCTCCTTGTATTGTGAGCCACCGCAGAACCAGCGGTGCTGTCAGTCAGCTTGGCGTGAGCTGCAGCCTCAACCGAGGGGAAATTTTCCTGCTAGGCCTAACACGTGTACATTCAGCCAAGGAAATTATAGTGTGCAGTGCAGTAAAATGACATAATGTGAATCATGCTGAAATTGGGTACAGATGCTGCATATTAACATTGTAGAAACGCTTAAAAATTCTTTTCAGTCTCTGATCTTTTTTTGACGGTGGTGATGCAGAGGAAACAGACAGGATAGGCGCTACGGCAAACAATCATGGTTTTGGGTTAAGAAGAGCAGGCGATGCTTGTAGTGGCCATGCAAAAGTGTTCACTCATGTCAAGTTCTGTTTAATTTCTTCTGCTTGAAACTTGAAAAAGGCTTAACCTGGAAGAACATATGGGACAACTTTTTGGCTTTACTCCTTATGTTTGACTTCCTTGTATAGAAAAAAATACCTTTGTTTTCTGAACAAGTACCATTGCTCAGTCCAAATGGATGGAGAGTTTTCGAGGTATTACCCACAGACTTTGAATGTGACCTGACACAATGTCAATACTGCAACAAGGCAACATATATTGTTAATGGTAAGTGGAAGAGAAGGTCACTCTAAGCTAAAAATGTTGGTTATTGTCTTGTTGTTGTACATGGTTGCTGAGTTTGAATCCAGGCCTGAGGTCTTTCTTCATCTAGTTTGGATATTTTCCCTATGTATGTGTGCGTTCTCATTGTGTGCCTTTCTGATGGATTGGTGACCTCTCTGTGGCGCACCCAGCCTCTCGCCCAACGACCATTTGAAATACACAAGCCCCCCCAGCCAAGATAAGAACGTATTGACAATGGATGAATGAACCGGTGCTGTAAATTGCTAGCTTTAGGGAGCAGAAACACCTGGTTTGGCCAGAAAACACAATCCTTTAGGACCTTACATTGTCTTCAAATAGTGTCACTCTCTGATAAGACAGCATAGGTGGCATGCACAATGTTGAGCTTATGTGTGTCCCTGCTTTAAGAGGCATAAAATGACAGCTTTTCACTCTGCTGGCCATTCACGTTGGCTTACTGCAGGGACTTTTTGAGAGACTTGACTTGCAGTGAGCGATGGCTTAATGTATTTAGTAACACCTTTGCCTTTCCTACCATGACAAGTCAAAACGCCTGCTGTGTAGAAAAAGGGGGCCTGCTGCAGGAGATACTGCGACTCTGTTTATATGATTGCCAAACCTGAGAACCATGAACGGCTTCAGGAGAAAAGAAAGGGGGCGAGACACAAAGACTGAAGCCTTTGTAGGAACCACTTACCTGAAAATGTGCCCAATTTGTGAAGAAAAAAAAAGTCTTTGAAGATGGTTGTATTTGTCAGCGCTCGTTCAGTTATGCTGACAGTTTTGTTTTAAACCAATGACTGACAACCAAGGTTTTTTTTATTTATTTTAATGATTTTTGTTTTGTTTTGTCTGCACTAAAAGCTTAATTTATTTTAAGACTTAATCATTTAGTGCAGGGCCTAAATCCAGTCTTTAATTTTTAATATGTTTTTCCTAAAATTTCCCTTAGGGCTTTTCTCCATTTTCACTTGTGCCAATATTTCTGCAAGGTGCCATGACAAAACGAAAAGCGAGCGCAAGTCAGAGTAAATGGAGAGCTGGGAGTGGTAAACATAGAACAAACCAGCGTCAAAGCATTACAACTAATAGCATCAAAAATAAATTATATTAAGAAAATGACACCAAAGTCTTTGATGAATCCAGATTCAGGATCTGTTCCCTAAATGAGCAACAATAAAAAGGGCTGAAAATGAATGCAGTTCTGAAGGATTCCCTTTCAAAAAGAGTTATTTTCAAGAAGATGTCCGACACACTGTCAAAGACCTGTGTTAGGTTTTTAATACTTAAGCAATGTCAGTGTAAATTGGACATAGTAGTAAAGAAAATCAACAAAGCAGTCTGCACAGGAGAACGGCCTCTTCTATTTATGTGAAATGTGTGCAGATTGCTTGATTGAAGAAAAGGAACAAAGTGAAACTAAAAACAAGAAAATTGTAAAAGCCCTTCATTCATTATAAACTTATTTATGCAGCTGACAAGAAGGAAAGGGGAAGGGTGATTAGCTGAAACCTGAAAGCGGGAAAAGCACTGCAGAGGCAGTTGACCTCATACCAAATCAGCACAATAACACTAGAGGTAATATATGAGCCAACAAGGATGAAACAGTGAAAGAAATAAGAAAATTATGCGCATGTAAAGAAAGACGTCACTGTCAGTCAGGTATGTAGAACTCAACTGGTGAAAATGGTCTGCTGGAACAAGTGGAAACATCATTTGAATTCATAACATATCCAGAATTCAGTCTTCAACCCTGGATCTGCATGTTTTAGGCGTTTCCCTGATGCCACTCGATTTAAATGAGGTGTTCATTTATGGATTTCTGCAGAACATGATTGGGATTCCTGGGGGAGGTAATAATGATCATTTAATGATTTTGGACACATCCAGAACATGCTGGGGAGTGTTCCCTAAGGGCAGCGTTAGGGAACACTCCTGTTGGGCAATGACGAGCTGTTTGTATCTCACCTGTTGAAGACGACCATCCAAAGCACCTCCCATATTTGAGCTAATGGCCAGTCACAGAGTGGCCAAGTCTTCAGACTTGATTAAAATGGTAGATTACTACCATTTTACAACAGATTTAGTCTAATTAATGTTGGTGAATCATTACCGATAACAAATGTGAAACAGTATAAATGGGCACAGGAAACATCTCATAACAAAGCGACGAATATTATTTCAAACATACTTTCTTTACTGGACAACGTTAAGCTTTTGTTCCACCAGCATTTGCCCTCGACCAGATGTCTTCTGTTTTTGTTGTTTTGTTTTGTTCGCCACCGTTAAGTGATCCAGATGATCAAACAAATGTTAATTTCAGACAAGATAAAGTGCCTAAACTGCAGACTAGAATTATGATTTCTTATATTGAGGGAAAAACAGTTATCCGAACCAAGCTGCCCATATGTTCAAAAGTATCTGGATCCCAATCTTAATGACTAGTTGTGCCACCATTGGCAGCAACGAAGGCTAGAATGTGTTTGCAGTAACTGGCGATGAGTCTTTTGTTGCATCGCTGTGAAGGAGGTCTGGCCCACTTGTCTATGCAAAGCCTGTTTAAGGGAATGCCACCGCATCCCGATTGGATTTAAGTCCAGAGCCTGACGAGGCCAAGCCAAAAATGTTCTTTTATTTTGTTTTGTTTTGAAGAATTTAAAGGAGGAATTGCTGGTGTGCTTCATTTGTCCTGCTGCATAACCCCAGTTCACTTTGAGACTTAGGTCAAACTGATGACTGGATATTGATCTTCAGGACCAGACAATAAGTCATACAGTTCCATCAATAACAACACAGTCCCAAACCATTCCACTGTCAACACCATGCGAAGGAATCGCTGCTCTCTGTTCATCAGTGGTTAATGGCTGCTACTGCAGTTGCCTTGAGCTCCAGAGGATTGATTAGAAACCACCTTCTCTCCATCTGATAGTCAGGTGTAAAATATCTCCCCATGCATTTTTGAATTTCTTTAGATTAGGTCATGTTGTGTTGATTTGTTGACCTCATGATGTTGTATGGCAGGAATCAGAGCTGCTTGTGGCTCGTGAACTTTGACTTAGCTTTGCAAAAAACATCATGTTCTTCCCAATTATTCCACAATTTTTGTAACTTTTCCTTTTTACTTTGGTTGTTAGGTTTGCTTGGATAGCATTTTTTTACCCTTAATAAATTAAGTTGGGATTTTCGGCAGCATTTTGTATTTACTCGGGTTACCTTTGCTTGATGATCTAGTGGAAGAAATGCAAGTACAGAAGCAAGCTGTAGGAGAGAAAATACTTTTGACCTGACTGAAGGTTTATTGGGGGAAAAAAAAAACCCTCCTATTTTTTGCAGTTTAGCCCAGCAGAAAGTTGACTGATATGAATTAGTAAAGCTGCCCAAGGCAACATAATAAGGCCAGGGACCCCACAGTCAATGCCTCTGTTGACATCAGCTAACTTGTCTGTCAAGAAGCCCTGCAGGCCCAGTAATTCTGCAATTTTCTGCCTTCTAATAACGCAAAGTGAACATTTCCATATTTGCAATTACCTGGACGTATGCGATATTATCCAAATTCTCCTTTTGGTAGATTAAAACGTGGACTAATTTCCGTCTCACGGAGATTGAACTGGAAGTGGACTCCTAGCGCCTGGAGCATCACTTCTGTCGGGTTTCACCACACGGTGGCCCCCCAGTCTCTCCTTCCCGACGCTCCTCCTCGCCTCCACCGCCACCATAAAGCTCAGCCTCCCTCCACCAACACCACTTCCTCCACCTCCTCCTCCTCCTCCTCCTCCTCTGCCTCCCTCAGTACTTCCACTCTTCTCATCCCGTCTCCCCTGCTCGCTCAGAGCCACAGACGCTCCTCCAGCTCTGTTGCAGCGCGGCGTTTTGCGAACATGGTCGGCGGCTCCTGTGCTCGCAAGCTGGCCCGTCGGTCTCGGTCCGCCCTGATCGCAGCCCTCACCGTGCTGCTGGTGCAGACCCTCATCGTTTGGAACTTCAGCTCGCTCGACTCCGGCGAGGAGCGAGAAAACGCAGGCTCCAGCGTGCGAGAGAAAAGGGACCGGGTGGCGGGCAGCAGAGCCGCCGGCAGCGAGTACCTCCAGCGCGGAGAGCAGCAGCAGCAGCAGCGGCGGCGGCAGCAGCAGCAGCAGCAGCAGCAGCCCGGGCAGCGGCAGCATCTTCCTCCGCCGGGGAGGGGGACGTCTCGCCACATACAGCAGCCGGTAAGACAGCAGCGCTGTGACCGTGTGGTCGCTCCTTATGCTCGGTGTGAAGGACCTGATCGGAGGGGAGGATGCAGCGGTTGGCAGGCTGGATAAAACATCCTCGGCTTAGATCCCTGGTTTTTATTTATTTATTTATTTTTATTATTATTATTATTATTATTATTAATTTTTATTTTTTGGAGACAATCGCTCTGCAGGGCCTCTGAATAAATTTTTGATCGAGCATGCTCCCTTTTAGTCATCCAGTGCGTCTGTAGAATAAACGGCAGACTTCCTTTCTTCATAGGAAAAAAAAAGAAAAAGAAGAAAAGAAAAGAAATGCCAAAGCAGAGTGAAATCAGTTCACTGTGTGTTTGCAGGGAAGGGCGAAAAGGGGAGAGAGAGAGAGAAAGAGAGAGGAAAAAAATAAAAATAAAAAATCCTTTCACAAGATAGCAGCTGTGAAGATGCCTGGACAGCAGAGCCACTGTCTGGGGTTGTAGTCTATACCTGTCAGGGTCTATTTGGTAGTTCAAGTCAACAGTTTATGCACCGCTCAGCAGCACTGTCTGGGCAATGCCAACCTGAAACATAACCTAATTTGCAGGGTTGGTTTTGATGAGTGCAGAGGAATTAGAGTCGTCAAGTAAAATATGAGGGCAAATCTTCATACATGTGAACAAATCAGCTAATACCGCAGTTTCTGCTGGGCATTAAACAAATCTGATGGTTCCGTCCAGTCCATTGACTTTTGCTTGCCTGTTTTTGATTTCCCAACAAGTCGTTTTGTGGTAAATTGCATAAACTCGGGCTGAGTTTGACTGCTTTGGATGAAATTTGTGTTTTTTCTTTAAGTCTTTCATATGCTTTGAACATGAAACTGAGCAGTCTGTGTCCTTTCAATTTTGTTGGGTCCTATCACTCATATCATAATGCTGTTTTTTTCCTCTTTCTTTGCAAGTTAATGTCTATTTTATTTGCATATTTGAGATGGGTTAAATAACTACTTTTTGACAACTCCAGTTCTCAAAGGTGAAGCTGAAAACGAAGGGAACCCAGAGGGCTAAAAGTCTCCAGTGCCTCCGGATTTCCCTTACTAGGTCTTAAATTTGATCAAGTAATATGTTGAATATGGATTATTCATTTATTGCTTCATAGTTCATCTATTTTTAACAATCAAGCCGGTTTATTGGATGCTGCCTCTCTCTGCTTGCTGCTTATCTGTGTAATCAACTCCAGAATATAAAGGAACTTGTTTCATTGAGCAAATTTAAACAGATGTTAAACATTTGAGAGAACTAAATATCTGGATGCAAATATTTGAACTGTATTGAACTATTGCTTGTGTCTCTGGTCTCATTTTAGTTCTGGGATATTTTTAGTGACATTTTGTAACGGCTAACCAATTTTATTAGTTTTTAAATTCCTTTCCAGTGGTTCCTTTATATGCTTTCTTATTTGCCAAGGCAAGCTTTTAAAATGATATTTTAGGATTCAAAGGGCTTTCTTTGTTAAATAAGGAAAAAAAATTAAACAACTAAATGTTTTGGCAATCACAGTAGAAAGGTTCTTTGTATGTCTATTATAAGCTCAGTAGAAATGTATATTTAACTAGATTTGGCTTCAAAAAAGGAATTTCATTAGTTAGGAAAACAATACGTAGCTGAATATTTAACTTGTTTTGACTGTTTTGTAAGTTAAGCGATTAAAGGAGTATGCTGTTTCTCATAATTAATGACATCCGTAAATATAAATAATACATGTCACAAAAGTTCTGAAAAGTTTCAAAATTAACTTACAGAATCTCTCAGAAACCCTGTCATTCATTCTAATGTGTCTGTTTTATTGGCATTTAATAAAACTGCTTAATGACAACTTGTAGACAGGCTCCATAGAAATGTTAGTGTCTGTACAATACACTACATTCCTTAAATCTAATGAATTTTTAAATCACGTTATTAAATCATCACTTCTAGACTGAAAAATGTATTGTATTTAAGTGTCATGCACCTCTGGTGCCCAGGCCACATGGACTCATATGACCCGCCACATACAAAACAAGATGGCCGCATACAAATCACACGCGCCACAAAAACCACCATCACATTTTTAGACTCAACAAGCAGCACTCGTTTTCTTCCCCAGGCTTTACAGACAAACACAAGAAATGAAAAAATGATCCTATCGTACTTCAGTCTTGATATTGCATCCTCAGATCACCAAAGTACATCTGCATTACCTCTAATTTCACCTTCACGAAGATAAAAACTTGAATCATAACAAGAGATACTGGCGACAGGGTCATTTGAGGCACCAGAGAAGCGAAGGCTGGCCAGCGCGGTCTGACCTCACAGCCGAGCTGCTGTAGATCGGGTTACTGATGAAGTTAATGCTGGTTCAGATTAAAAGCAGTCAGATAGCAAAGTGCATCGCAGTTTGTTGTGTGTGGCGTTACATAGTGGTGTGGATTTATCTGATGCACCGGTCCGCTCTTCATTCGGATCTTGAGGGAAATTAGGAGAAATTACAGCACATTAGGGTGTTGTTATGATGCGCTGTATTGAATTACTGCGCCGCACATGAATTACATAACAGCAACTCCAGCTCAGTCACGTTAGAACCTTTTCGTGCTGCGTCCACACTAACTTATCCAGTTGCGTTTCGTTGTTAAATCACCTCTTTTTCTTTTCATCTATGTCGTCGCAGCTGCTCGTCTGTTTCAGAACGTCAAATCGTCAAATCTCTTTGTGGCTGAGAGAAACCAACCAGGCGTTGCCATGTCAATATCAGTTTCTTTCAGATCTGATCTACCTATTCCTGTCATTAATTCTGGGAATTATATAAAGAAGAAAAAAATGTGGTTCATGTTCTGTGGTAAATATAGTAGTTTTGAATAGAACACAAATTGAAGGAATCTCAAGATTACGGAAGATGTATGCGTCAAGTTAACGCATACATTAAGTCAAAACTTGGCTGTTTGACTCTGGCAATTCATTAATTTATCTCTAATACAATTTTAATATGTCACTTTCCAACAGCTCACGGACAATAAAGGAAACATTGACGGATTGGTTGGTTTATCTCTTCAGAATTTTGATTTATAATCCGTACCTGCTGATCTCTAATCAGAGCTCATCAACAGGAAATTATGCAATATTGATTTCTGACTGACTATTGGAACATCTCTAACAAAGAATTTAAATTTGCACTGATATGAGCCCATAAGGGGCAGATTAGACGACTCCAGTCTTTAGCCCATTCTCTGTGCACCGTATAGTTCTGTAACCTCCACATACTTTCTCCTACCTAATCACCGTGTTTTCATTCCCTCTTTAATTATGAGAAGCATGCATGTCTGAGTGCATCTCTGTGAGTTGGCAAGGCCGCCTCGCCTTGTGTAAGACTGCCTCCTGAGTGCCAACTGATGCTATATGAGGCCATGCGTCTGAGGAAAGTTCGAGCAGCAATTCGATCCAGAACAGAATGAGCCAGGAGCTAGACTTTGACAAAAGGCAGCATTTCTACACGATAACTGGTGTTACATGGAAAAATTATGCAGATCTTCAGATGTGTCATCCCAGCAGGCAGAAGCCACAGCTGTCATTGGAGCGTATTTCTTGTTTTTTTTGTTGCTGTTGTTTTTAGGGAACTACTCCTTGAAGAGTGTGTAGAGTTTGCGTTTTTCACACACGCTTTGACTACCTGTTGAGCATTTATCATCCCCTAAAAGTTCCATATTTATTAATTAGCCTGTCGTCTTTATTCTCACATCCATTTGTCACAAGAGTTAATGTCACAATTGTTATTAATAGGCTTGTAAGGGTGTGTGTGAAGAAAGAGAAACATGCCCTCAGCAGCAGATTGAGGAAAAGCGATGAAAAGTCTACGCATCTGGCCATCAGCATTTTCTTTCCATCTGTCCCAGCACTCCACTCACATTCTGTCATGATCCCCCTCTCCCAGGCGTAGCAGGAGTTCAGGCTCGCTCCCATTGTTAAGATTTCTCCTCTTAGTCATGGTAATACGTGCAACATTACCCCTGATGTACATGTTTTCCATTGCATCAAGTTTTCCAAATGGTCTCCTAGGGCAGTAAAGGCATCACCAGCCATCTGGTCCATGTGAATTTTACTCTTCTTTTCAACTGTTTCCGCAGTATAATAATGACACATGTCTGCCTTAACGACAAGCGACTACAAGTTGTGATATTAGGAAGTTTTTTCTCATGCCACAGCACACTCAGCCAGACACTTGTAAGGTGAAGGATTTGTCTCAGAGAAGAATGGCTGATTGACTGAATCCAGAGAAATACAAACACTGTACTTTGAATACATGCAGATTTTTGTACCTTATTATTATTATTATTATTTTTTTGTACCTTTTTAAGGTTATGACAGAGGGATGTATATCTAGAGTTTGACTAGATCACTCAAAAATGTTCATTTGTATATTTAATTTTCTACCTGCAATTAGTATTCTTGAGTTCATTAAAGCTCACAAGCTGATGGCAAGACATTTGCCTTCAGGATTTTCATTATAGGTCATCATCAATTTCACTGCCATTACCATGTTTGACTGCAGATATGAATGTTAAGAAACACAAACCAAATGGTTCAAAGATGTGCTGAGCTGGAGTCCCAAAGATTTACAACTATCTTTGTAACTCTTTCAACAAAACTATGTTTTTGATCTGTTCATGGGTTTGTTTCTGATCTGGACATCGTCTGTTTCTTTTAGATCTTTTAA
Organism: Poeciliopsis turneri; assembly: GCA_922788865.1. Lineage (NCBI taxonomy): Eukaryota > Metazoa > Chordata > Actinopteri > Cyprinodontiformes > Poeciliidae > Poeciliopsis > Poeciliopsis turneri. The sequence continues at coordinate 103,623 of CAKLNU010000667.1, forward strand.
CCTACTTCATGCTGTCAGACAGGTCTTATTATGGTTATTGATTCTATTGGCTAATCCGACCTGGGTGTGGCGATCTGGTAAATAAGTCCTCCTCATCATGTACTACACTATGCTGTCTATTTTTTGAGTGAAGCTCTGCTTGATCCTGTTCTAGTATTTCATGTCTTCCGTGGCTTTTCCCAAGTGGCTACAAATGTCCGGACAAAGAGCAACAGAAACTCCTACCACTGTCCTAAACTGTTTCTTTAAGTCAAATAAATGTGACACACCAACACCGGGAACAAGTTGCCAGAAAAGAAATTGAGAAAATAATATAAAAACATTCATTTCTGAGAAAAATTTGATTTTTTTTTAACTAGTTAAAGTCACGAAGAAACCTGCATGATGCCAACAGCTCACTGGCCTGGTAAAATCCAGCCCCGTGTCCTACGCCATTTGCTTCATCCAGAGGATCTGGGCTCTTGGCGGCTGAGAAATAATTGTTCCGTGGAGGCATGGACTCTGTTCAAATGTTACTCAATCATCAGCTATTGGCTGTGACATGTCAAATGTGTCATTTGATGCAATGAAGCTTACCAGATATCGCCCGAGCTGTAAACAACAATGTTCCACTGCAAAGTGAGAAGTCTCGAGCTGAAAGAGATGGCTGTTGATGTTAATTCAATACTTGGAAGCGTTGCCAGCATGGGCTGAACGGCTTCACTCTCTACAGGCAGACTTTAATTCTAAAACGGTGCAGAAAACATAATCCTTCACAACTTCTCCTGTTCTTTTTGTTCTACCTACAGAATCCAAGTAGATGGGAAAAAGCCTGTGAAGCATCCTCTTTTTCCCTGTTTTTCTCTTTCTTCTCTGTGCTTCCAAAACTCTTTGGCATTCTTGGCACTAATTTGCTTTAGAAAGAAAGAAAATATACTAGATGTTAAATATTACGTTGGCACACTTGTGCTTAGAATCTATTAGCACACTTATATTGTGATGATGACATTTAATTCATATTTGTCAGTGTTAGTGATATTTGCTGCAGAAAAGAGATTGTATCATCAAGTGTCCTCCGTTGTGAGAAGTGAACATACTGAACAATTGTATCCATCAGCCTATACTGAAATATAAGAGTAAAATAGATTCATGGATGTACATTTTTAGGCAAACAGAACTCATAGGAGCAAGTGACCTCAAAGACTGACGAAATTAACATTAATAGATTGATTGAAAGAACCTAATATACAAGAATTATTGTTAGTTTTAATAATGCATAGTCTACATTCAATGCTTCAATAACCATTTATCCTCAAGCCGCATTCACAAAATGATTCATCCCAGTGTGTCTGTGATCACAGCACTGAGTCACGCTGACAAATGCATACACACCATGTTTCCACTAAGAAAATGATCATTTTGGCCTTCCATGGGTAAATTGCTTTGGTTTACAGTGTGAATGTCCTTGAATCTCTGGATTGTCATGCAACAGTTGTACCGTCAAATTACATGACATTAAGATGTCTCATGTGTGATGTGGAAGATCTACCTTTTAAATAGCGATACACTAATCTCACGATATGCTGTTGATATGTTGAGCAAACGATACAATTTGTTTTTTACTTGCAAAGTCCCTGTGAAATTGCCAAAGAAAGTTGAAGTTTATGCAAATCAGTTTAGGAAGGAGTCCTTTGAAAACTACTGACAGTACATGGCAGGAATGTATTGTTGTTCTGCACGAACATCATTTGTCAGCTAGCATTTGCTAACGGTGTGCTAAATGCTGCTCCTCTGTCTAACCTCGCAAACATATTTTTTTAAAAAGGTTGCATATGCGCAAAAACATGGGCTTTGTGCTAAATTATTGCGCTTTTGTGTCTGCTTTGGGTTAAAGATGTAAGACTGTACTGCTGTGTGTTTGTTTGTAGCCATTTTGAGGAGGTGCTAATGTAAACACAGAGTTAGGAGGGCGTGGCCAACAGCTCATTTGCATAATCAGCTCATTAGTAAATTGGTGATGGACAGGTTTTCAACCCGCCACGCTGCAGAAGCTCCAGTTCTGCTTCGCGCTTCTCAGTTAATCCTACAACAAAACGTACAGTCCAGCATTACCCATGATGCATTGGTGATTATGCAACAGCGCATTCCTTAAGAAGCTCAAACAGGCAGAACTGATCAGGTGAAATCTCAATATCAGAGAATCATTTTGTGTATTAGATGCTATGAACAGACCTATCCCACAGTTTGTTCAAGGAAGCATAATATAGTGGACCTTTAATATCACTTGTTTTATTACTGACAATAATAAAATTAACTCTTATTTCTAAAATTTTGGGAGTGGACGGCTTATATTGTCCCCGATAAAGCCAATTTAGGAAATGTTTTAGCATTTTTTTATAATGAAACATTGAATATTTTGACAACAACCCAAAAAAAATACTAAAAAGTTTTTTTCTGGGTGATTTAATCATCCCAGATTAAATCTGGGATGATTTAATCTGGGATGATTAAATCATCCCAGATTAAATCTGGGATGATTTAATCTGGGATAAGGAACAACATGGATTCCAAGTTGCTGTATTTCTGCTCAGGTCTGAGTTTATGCTATCTATGCTAGACGATAGTGCTTCTTCAGAATCAATTGTAAATTGAAATGAATTGACATCTTATCTGTTTAAACAGACAGCATTAAACTTTGTTTGAGCGGCCTTATCTGCCTTTTTGCCCAGCCAACAAAGGCTCTGCGGTTTGTGTACGCCCACTCTTCCACTGAGGCAGAGGAGGAATCTGAATCCTGCAAACAAAGCCTAATATTAGGCTAATCATCATTCGTCTCCATTCATTTGAGCAATTTGTTACTTCTCACTGACGGTGGCAGATCCAACCTGTGCAACGTATTTCACTAAAGTGAAACAAAAGCCCGCCATTGTCTGGTGTGACATTTTTAATGGTGTCATTATTTAACGGCCGGCGTTTTCATTTGTCGTGAAAGGGCTTTCATTCACACTGTAATAAAGCAGCTTTTTCTCCCCCCTCCCATCTTCCCCACACGTCAAGTCCACTTCATTCTCACACTGCCATTCCTGGGGGTGCCGTTTGTTCCTGCTCTGCTGCATGCACCAGTCACTGTCAGCGCTGGGTTTCGTAATACATCAAAGCCACTCTCAGTGTGGTAATTGGCATTTAAATTGGCTCTCCCAAAAAGTAAATCGTTCAGACGTGAGCATGAGCTGTTCTGCTTTAAACAAACCTTTACACACACATGATTACGGCCCTGAAAAAACTCCGAAGGAGACTCTGATTTAAAAACTCTTAATGGCCCAATCTTTACAACAATAACGTGTTATTCTGCAAAAATCTGCAATAAGGAGAAGAGTGGAGTGCAGCCTGCCCATCCATCAAAAACGTATTGTGATTTTTTAACACAGAGAGCCTCTTTTTCAAGTGCCATTAGCCTGAGAGCGAGGTTGGGAACATATTCAGATCTAAAGGAAGAAGTGTGCACCTGAGAGACTTGAAAGAGACTCCCTGAAAACCTAAAATACTTTCATGCTGAAGTGTAATTTGTACACATGACATAGTCCTTCGTGCCACAACAGGAAAAAACATTTTATCATTACCATAATGCAAAACCCCTGTCATGTTACTTTGCTAAGCCGATGCCACTAATGTGAAAACTGTCAGCGTCAGTGTGGATTCCTGAGTGTGTGAAATGATGTGCAGAAGAAAACCGACGGAGTATCCAGAGCAACTCAAACACAAGCCACAGACTTCCCTGCTAAGCCCATTGTGCAGCACAGGTGCTGGATGGACTCTACAGTGCACCATGCATGCATGTCATCTGTTCGCAGTATTGGAAGACTACTTTTTCCCCCGTCTTCCTCTGTTTCTTTGCCGTCATTGTGTAATGAGACAACAGTCATTCAACAGGTGTTACGCTGCTGAAAATACTACGCATGTCTTTGCAAACAGAAAACACAGGGGAGTGACTCACACAGTCCGGTCAATTATATTGACTTCCCGCCTGGGCGATGAGAGCGGAGCAAGTTCCATTACCGTATTATGGTTAATAGGGCAAATGGATAACTGCAGCATCGAGTTAGGAGCAAAAACTGTGTGTCGAAGGTTTAACGGCAGAGGGTGTGTGCAGTTATTCTGCTTGGATTAACGTGCTCTGTGTTGCACATGTGAGAAGGACTTCTGCTGGTCTTCTTAGTTTGAGGGTTTTTTTTTTTTTTTTACAAATAAATTGTGCTCGCCACGTTCCAGAGGGAGAAAAAATATGTAAGAGTTTTGGTTTTAGCAGAAACTGTGGAAAAATTAGATTTTACTGACTTTTTGTCCAGATTGGAGAGTTATTGAAGTATTTTCTAGGTCTCCATAAATATGGAACAGGAACATGAAGTGAAGAAAGGTATTTTTGAGCTCCATGTATATATGGGGTTACACAGTAACTGGTGTTACTAGATTCTGTAGAAGAGATTAAGGTTCTTGTTGTCCATCTGTCTGTTGTTTGGCACATATTCTCCTGGTTCTTGTTCAATTTATTTCAACTGCAGTTGAAAACATTTGAAAATGGATCAGTAAATCAAGAGCTTCCTCATTTAACTTCTTCTTTGTCGCTGCAGGAATATTTTCCTCATTTACTCTGGAGAAAGATTCTGCTATAATCATTAACCAAGACACTCGATATGCGGAGCTGCACACTAAGTTGATTCATACTTGTCTTTGCAAAATGAGAGCATCCAACAGTGATTACTTGGATGAAAAGGTTTGGTGAATCGTTATACTTCAAGTAACATTCATTTACCTTCACATGCCAATATGTTTGGCCAAATGAGTGGGACTTTTGTTCTCTTTGATGCACAAACTGTTCATAAGTCGTATTGACAGAAATCCCAAGTTTCATAGAATGGAAGGAGAGGAACCAAGAAATTGTTGCTGAAACATCCTTCCCCCATTGTCTTCTGCTTAACCCACGCTCAGTTAATAGAGGCTTCAGTCTCAGCTGAGAACACAGTTACATGTTCTGCTAATTTCTAAAACCCTACCAAGACAGGCACACTATTATGCTCCAGGTAAAGCCTCATCCCCAGTTCAGAAAAGAGCGCGCCATGTTTTCTGGCTATGAACTATGACCTCAGACTAAAGAGGTCCTGACTCTAGTGACCGCTCTAGTGAATGCTACAGGTCATGTTGTGGCCGGACTCCTTTCTATATATGACCGAAGCAGGGAATAGTTTAGTTTTGCTTGTCCCTTGTGCAGTTTGTGCACAGAAACATGCTCACAAAAATGTATTTAGAAAACGATCTTTCACAGATTGTAGATAGGATTGTATCTATAGAATTTGTGGATGAGCCACAAATTCTCCAGTATGTTTCTCCAATCAAGTCTTAATGCTTTTTGTGCTTCAGTGCATCTGTGTGCGCTCCAACCTCAGCATGGCGCCTTTCCTATGAATGATCTGTAAAACTCAAAGATCGTAACTATAGTTAATTTTTATCCTCTCAAATCTACTTCAACAAAGCCCAACATTTAACACCAATTAGACGTTAAATGCACCCCTCTGTCCAATATCCCTCTGCGAACAAACAGCCAATCCTCACATAATACCAGCGCAGCCACGTCTCCTGCCTCTTACTTTCCCCATACATACACACACATCATCCGCGACCACCGTTGCAAATGGTTTCATTCTCCGATACATTATTATTGCATCATCCAGATGAATGAACCTATATTATACTGGGTGATGACAATATTCTCGCAGGTAAGAGGCTTAGCAGACAGCCCCGGAAGACACACACAGGCGAGATAGGAGGTATAGTTGTTTGGGCTTTTGGTGGAAATTTACATAAAGATCCATTACTTAGTGCAGAGCTAAATGGTGGCCCAAGAAACATTTGGAACATCGTACGGTATATATATATATATACAAGGATTTTAAGTTCTTTCACGTAGTTCCTGCTGTATGGATGAGATTCTCATAGTGTGAAAAACCTCAGCTAAAAATATAAGTACAACTGTTCACAGTACTAGCAAAAAGATGCTGATAAAAACGTATCACACAATGTAATTGGCTTTATTTTCAAACAGCCGAAAAGTGTAGCAACCCTTTTTTGAGCCAGCAGTGCAAGGAGAAACTTACTCAATCACTTTCTGTGGACCTGATTGAAAGGGCTTGAAACCATAGGATTGATACGAGGGGAACTTTTTGAGGTTCTGAAACCCTCGTGTATCTTGATTGCGATAAGTGGCCCTTGTCTACTTCCTTACCTGCTAGCAGTTTATGGATGATTCTTTCAAATAGAGCTCTGTTAGCAGATCAGGACTGTTACCATGAGAACATCTCTCTCTCTGTGTCTCTCTCTTGCTCGCTCTATTTCTTATTAATGGAGTCCCGCCATTTGCAGTTTTTGTTTGATAAATATAGCTTATTTCCAAATGTATAACACAAGATCAAAGAAATATTTTTGTTATATTTTGTATTATCTTGTACACGCTTATGAGGGAAAGTGCTGACTTGACAGTTGTTTGACAGTTGTTCAGCGAACGCTCACTAACCAAGACACGAAATGTACGTTTGTAGAATTTCAATGGAAAGTTATTCGGAAGGCAAAATGTGGTAGGAAGAGATGCATAAGTTGAGATGACGACATTATTATACCTCCGTTAATCATCAGCTCACACTGTTTTGACAGCAAAAGGAATAAATGTTTCTGTTTTTTTAAGTAATGTAATACTGTGAAACCATTTTGTTCTTTTTTTTTTTTTTTTAACCAAAGGTTTTAATATTGTAATAATCTCCAATATCCAATCTAACCACAAACCTAAATTAGGTTTCAAGACCAGGTTTTCAATAGCTTTAAATTATCCTTTTAAAAATACTTACACATTGCAGTTATGTCCTGAAAATGTAGGATCAAACTAATTTATTTCAGAAAATGAGCTGTTTGAATGAAGCGATTTCATGGGAGCGTAAAACATGAGAATTATTGCAACTGAAACACAGCACGACTAACTTTCACTCATGCAGCACAATTAAAATCAATCCGCTGTTATAGTGCTGCTTCTTACTTACTCTGTGGTAAAGTACGGATTATTTAGGAGAGGATCTGGCAGTTTTTCTGTAATGGCACATAAAATGTAAGTGAATTTTCCCTTTATGGTGTTTGTCAAGTTTGATGTGATGAGAGGCTGCGGGTAATGTTGCTAGAAGTGACAGCCACATATCTGTTCTCTTGCTGTTTCGTTTTCCTATTTTATTTTTTTTTTGCTTTTCTTTTAGCACTGATGACTTATAGTAAATCTAACATCTCTGCTATGTCCCCCGCAGCATTCCCCATGAATAGTTTTGTGCAGTAGGTCATTAGACAGCGTGGAGTGTGCTTGTCTTTCAGCTGTAATAGTTGCATGTCATTGGGGAAAGAGCTCGGCTGCCCTCTTCTCTGAAATCATTGCGGCTCTGCCTCATTCTGCTCCAGTGACAGGCGACGTGCTGATTCACATGTACAATAGAAATGCACATGAACTTGTAATCACACCCACGCAGACTAATGACGCCGAGCACGGGCCGCTGCCTTGCTGCTCCTTTCTCAACACATCATATACTAATCTCGGTGCGTTACGTTGTCCTTAAGCGACGGGGAGGGGGACCGTGGCAGGAAGTGAAAAGGCAACATGGCTCTGCGGCAAAGACACAGGCTGATGACATGTTGGCTGGGCAGAGATAGGAGCAATCCGGCCTGTCAGAGAAAGCTTTTGTCCTTCCAGTCCCGTGGAGCACAAGGAGAGGAACTGACAGCGGTGCTTTTCTTCCTCTTCCTTCTCCTCCCTTTTTTCTCTCCTCATCGCCACTGGAGTAGAATACCAGAAACCCCAGAAGACTTGTCTCAGTGATTAGAGGGAGAAAGTGAGAGCAGAAGAAAGGGAGAGAAAAAGAAAAAGGCAGAGAAAAGAGAGAAAGCGCAAGACGGAAGAAAGCTGGAGGAAAAAGCGTTTGAGGGGGGAGAAGAAAAGAAAAGATAAATGTCTCATCTTCCTTTCTACAAATCCGATGTTGACTCAAATCCAGGCGTAATCCGGAAGGGGGGTAACCCGTTTTTGGTGTGAAGGCTTGTTAGCATTGCTTGGGTTTGGGTATGACATTGAAGACGTTTTTTCTGCGATCACACAGAGATCATGTTTTAAATAGTTTTTTGTTTGTTTTCGATTTTTTTTATGTTGGACCTTTGACTGTTAACAACCAGATGGTAGAAAAAAGGCACAGAATCAGTAGACAAGGCTCAGTTGTTCTAGATTTACCCATTAGGACAGAATCTCAGTTCTTTTGTGGACCGTGGTTCTCACAGTCTGGAAACGTCTGGACTTGGATGTCAATGTTTTCCAGGTCTGGAAAGATGAGAACAGAGGAGTCCATGGAAATGTTTGCATTTCAGATTTTATCCCATATTCAACTCTTTAAATATTGTCCTTCCTTTCGTCCTTTACTCCCTCCTTGCCTGCCCTCTAACTTTCAACACTTCTTTGCCACTTTTCACTTTTTGTTCTCTTTCTTGTCTCCTTCCTATTGTCCTTACTTTTATATATCTTTCATACTTTCTTTTCTTGTGGTCTTCTTTCCTTTCATTCCTTATGTCCCGCCTGGATCCCATCCACCCTTTTGTTTGTTTCTTGTGACTCTCCTTCATTTCCATTCTTGTGCTTAGTTCTTTCCTAGTTGCCTCCTACCTCACTTGTTTCCTTGCCTCCTACCTCCCCTCCTCTTATGTGTTCTTCAATACAGTATTCGACAAGAAAAGTCTTAAGTTTAAATGCTGTGTTTGAGTGAGAATTGAATTTAAAAGGTCAGACCAAAGGTATATTATGTTTTGTAACTTGTAGATAATGTGCTGCATTAAAGATCATCATCAGGGTTACTTGTCGGCACCATGAGTCAGTTTTCTTGTTTAGCTTTTATGCTGTCATACCAGTTTACAAGCACAGTGGTACCATTGTCTCTGAACCAGCTTTGGAATGGCCTTTGCTTCACAACCCTCTCAAGGCTTCAATTATATTATTATGTGCACTTTTTCCTCCCACTAAATGTTCCAGTAATGTGTCTTAGTTACAGCAGTGTGTGAACAATCAGCTTTTTTGCCTGCCATGCTTGTTAAGGGTGTCGGTGAAAATATAGTTCTCATTTGCTGTAAGCCGTAATCATCCAAATTAACATAAACATGTTTGACTGCTTGTACTAAAATCGATGCAATACGCAAGTTTCACTTTTTGAATTGGAACTGCTGAAAAGAATGAACTTTTCAATGACATTCAAACTTATTGAGATGCAATTTCACAGCATTAAGAGAGTCTTAGCATAATATTTATACATGTATCTGAACACACACACACACACACACACACACACACACACACACACACACACACACACACACACACTCCAGCAGAGCACACACACTCCAGCAACCTCTTCAGCATCCTTCTCCCCTGAAGAAACACCCACAGAATAGCTAAAATAATCAAATATTCTGCTTCCTGAATCAGAGAAGCACTCACAGACCCTTCATGAACACACTCGCGTACGTGCCAGCACACGCACACGCACACACACACATGCACACGCGCACACACACACACACAAAAAGATCTCAATCATCCTCATCCTCCTGCATAACGTCTCTGCTCACCACCTGAATTGCTGCTCTTCAGTATTCATGTTAGGACAAGTCGGAAAGCTCGCTCTCATTACGGTGCAGGTGTTTTTCCTCCATCAGTGGTGCATTTACATCCCGGCTGTTCTTTCCCGACTGCCGACAGCTCCGAGACAGAGAGAGAGAGAGAGCGAGAGGGAGCTCATGTGGTCTTAATGCCGGCATTAACGTTGGCATGTTTGTACACCTGGACTACTTCCTCTCCTTTATCATCCGCTTTGCTCCCTCCCTCTCGTCTTCCTCTACCTCCTTGAGTATCTCACCGCGCCGCTGAGGCGTTCGTCGGCCCTCGAGACGCCGCGGGCCCTCCAAATCAGACTCAATGAGAAGCCCCACAGAGGCCCGTCGCAGCCGGGAAGAAATTGCGGTGTAATTGAGCTGCGTGATAATAATACGTTCTTCCCTCTGATTTCGTAACAGTGGCGAATCATCAACACCATCATCATCATGCCATCCCATCATCACTTCGACGCTGCTGCCGTCGGAGCTGACCTGCTCTTTCGCTTCAGTCTCTCGCTTTCTTGTCAATTTCTTTTACTGCACCTTCTTTATTTCTATTTCTGCTCTCCTGCTCTTCCCTCACTCTGCAGTCAGATCCTTTCAACCAAATTTCTTCCCAGTTTCTGTTTCATGGCTTCGGGTGGCGTGCCTCTGTGGAAATGACAATGTATGGAGTAGCTGGTTGTGAGGAGAGAATAGACAAGAAGAGAACATAATTAGGATGTTTTTTTGGTTTTTTTTGTCACTGTGACACCAAAGTTGTTTCTGGCCGTGTTTCTCTTTTGCGTTCTGTTTGTTTGCAAAGGTCCAAGGTGGTAAAAATGCAAATCTCAGCGCGTCATGGCTTCTGCAAGAAATCTCTGAGCTGTTTGGAGTAAGTCGTCACCCTGGCTTTCTCCTTAACGACTTCACAATTTCCGATGCATTTTCAAAATCGCTGCCCATTTGCTACTTTGGTGAGAAGGACTTTGCAGACATCTCAGCTCAGACCTCTGGCTTCGTCAGCCAGCCAATCCACGAGCTGTTGTGTCCTTGTGGCTGGAGCGGGCTGCACATATTTTCTCTTGTGCAATATCAGCAGTCCATCTAAATATCCTTGTGAAAAAAATGTGGTGAGAACAAAAAGTAATGTAGTTGAACTGTTGCATTTCTGTGTAATAAAAAATAGTTTTCCTGTAGTTTAGAAATAGCTTTTGTTGCATTGACGGGTTTATTTGCTGTTATTTGCAAAAGCATTGAAAACCCTTCGTTGTATTTTTGACACAACCACAAATTTCAATGTGTTTAATTGAGATTTTGAAATAGAATAGGATATAATTTAACTTTATTGTCATTGCACATGTCACAAGTACAAAGCAACGAAATGCAGTTTGCATCCATCCAGAAGTGCTTAACAAGAAAATAAAATAGTTTAACTGACAAATCAACACAGAGTTGCATAATTGTGAAGGTAGCTGAATCCTAAATATTTTTGTCCAATAAAAATATGAAAAGTCTGGTGTGCATTTTTATTCACATTTTTTACTGAAAATACTCCAGGCTGCCTTGTTTTGTTCCCTCAAATATGGTAAATGTTTGCCTGTACTGGGCTCCATCCATTTTTGATTCATCAGATAAAATCCTAATAGAACACATTGAAATTTTCTGGTTCTTACAAAACAGAACATTGAAACCCTCAATGGTTGTGAATACTTGGGTGTATTGCATCCGTAACGCTATTTTTAGTTGCGCAGATCTGACTGCAAAATGTAGTATTAACCAGTTTGTAGAATCAGAAGAAGGTACGAAATGGAGCCATGATTGGATGAATAATTAATACAACTATTGCAAAAGGGGTGTGTTGATACTGCTATTTATTGCAGTGGCAATAATAATAATGATAATAATAATAATATGACGATAAACCAAAAACAACAACAAACAAACAAAAAAAATAAAGTTCTCAAAAAGAAAAAAAAAGAAAAGAGGAAACAAACCAACAAAACAATTATAATGGTAATCAGTGACACTTTAACCTAATAGAGTCAATTGAAGGGAGAATAGTTATTTTCCCTTTTTAATACTCCCTCAGAGTCAGTTCAGTTCCTATATGGAAGGTGTTGTTCTGTATTCCTACCACCAGATGGTGGGTGGGTAGCTCACCATCTTCCGTCATCCAGTGAAGGGTCCGGAAGAAAAAAACCTGACCTAAAAGGCCAGCAAACACACATTAAGTTTATATATATATATAAATGTTATATTTATACAAGTAAAGAAAAAAAAATTCAATACATATTTACTGTTTTGTCAACTTCATAATAAGAAAAAAAAAATCCTTTTAAAAAGTGCACTTCATAATTCAAGTTCAAAGTTTCTTAATTGACATAATTAGCAGTCGTTACAAACAACAACTAATATTGAATCAAATCAATCAATTTAAAAATGTGATTGATCAATGTAGCTACTGAACAAATCATGTTGGATACGAGACTTCATTGCTGCACCAGCATAGAAAAACACCAACAAAGAATTCATGAAAAATAATCAACTCTAAAGCTAAAAGGAAACCTTTACATATTAAAGGTGTGGTCTTTAATTCGGCAGTAACAGTGTGACTTGTCATTAAGTAAATAATTCATAAATAGACAAAAATGATGTGGCCACTGATTGTCGAGTTGGTAGCTGATGCTAACTGGCGGAGCATAGCAAAAATAACGCCCTACTACAAATAACTGAAGTTTACTCACCGCCGAGTGACGGATTGTCAGAGGAGGTGGATGCAATATTAACTCGTTCAAATCCAGCTGTTTATGAATTACAACCTAGCGAATATTGCATTGAGAGGGAAATATTAGCGGCGCTATTATTGCAGATACTATACCACGTCAAGTCAGACAGTATTCAACAACTCACCGCAAATCTTCAATCTTAGAGATTAAATGAATGATGAGTCGATTCAAAACTTCCAAGTTGTTTATCAACAACTGGCGCGACAGCCAACAGTGAGCAGCAGCCAACCCGGAAACACACATGACAATGAACTTAAGGGATGGGCTTAAAGAGAAGATGATTGGGTCATGTCGGGTCACATGGGTTATGTTCCCCCCTGATCTCATGCACGTCCCCGATACATGGACCGGGCTGCGTCTGGATGACAGGGACAGTCATGCGTTCATCCTCCTCAGTCTCTTCAAGAGCATGTGTAACTGCAGTGGTCAGCCCATGAAACAATAACTGGATGCTCTTCAACAGTGGGTGACCCAGTAGAGAGTACTGTAGACGTTCTGGTGGTCTTCTTGCTCGAACTGACCTCCGCAAAGATGGTTCTGATTCGGGGCTTGATGGTTCTGGTTCAGGGCTTGATGGTTCTGGCTCAGGGCTTGATGGTTCTGGTTCAGGGCTTGATGGTTCTGGTTGAACATTTAAGTCCACGTCTGGTTCAATATTGTTAGTGGAAGGCTCTGGAGTGACTGGCTCAGGAACAGGACTTCCCTCAGCTGCAGGGCCTTCAGCATCATCTCTTGCAAAATCATCAGATTTTGAACTGATGGATATCTCCTCTCCGTCCACAGGTTGAAATTCCTTTTGCTCCTCTGTAACAACTAGAAGTTCCTGTTCTAAATCCTCTTCTGCAGCAGAGGATGGGGACTGATCAGGAACTTCAGGTGGATCTGCAGGTGGAACAGATTTCTGGACAGGAGGCGATGGTAAATTAACAGCAGTGATGAATTTCACAGGCTCGAAGGAAAAGGAATCATATAAAGGTGAGATGATCTCATCTTCTAATGTTTCTTCATTATCAGGCTCAGGTAAGTTCACAGGCAGTTGTTTTTTCTTCTTCATAGGCAAGTTTTTTACAGGGCTCTGCTCAGGTAAGTAATTACAAGGCAACAAAAGATCACGATGGAGTGTTCTGAGAGGTTTATCTTGATTCTCTGGTTTTACAGTGTAAACAGGGAGGTTGCCAGCCCTCTTCACCACTACATATATATCAGGCTCCCATTTGTCAGCCAATTTCTGCTTTCCTCTCAGTCGGACGTTCCTAACAAGCACCCTGTCTCCCACAGCAAGTTCAGAAACAGTGACATGCTGATCGAAGGAAGTTTTGTTGCGGGACATCACTTTCTCCGAGTTCTTCACAGCCAACTGATAACTGTCTTGTAGGCGTGCCTTCAATCCTTGGACATATTGCAGGTGAGAGGTGGAAGTGTCCTCTTCCAGCGGTAACCCAAAAGCCACATCTATGGGAAGACGAGGTTGGCGACCAAACATTAGTTCGTATGGAGAAAACCCAGTGACATCATTCTTAGTGCAATTATATGCGTGCACAAGTGGTTTTTACAAAAATCTTTCCATCGTGATTTATTCTGCTCACTTAATGTCCCTAGCATGTTAAGCAATGTACGATTGAATCGTTCCACTGGGTTACCTCTAGGGTGATAGGGAGTTGTCCTTCCTTTGTGGATGCCAGCAATATCACAAAGTTCTTTGATGATGCGGGACTCAAAAATCCGGTCCTTGGTCACTGTGTAGTCTCTCTGGAATGCCATAGTGGACAAAGAAATTTTCCCACAAGCATTTAGCAACAGTTCGAGCTTTCTGATTGGGTGTTGGAACAGCGACAGCATATTTTGTGAAATGATCTGTAATCACAAGAATATCTTTCACTCTTCGGTCTGGCTCCAAAGACAAGAAGTCCATGCACACCAACTCTAGAGGTCTTGAAGTCTTTATGTTAACGAGAGGTGCAGCCCGTTCTGGTAGGGTTTTCCTTTTTACACATCGTTCACAGGTTTTGATTTTATTATGAATGTCAGTAGACATTCGTGGCCAGAAAAACCGAGAACGAATTAAGTCTAAGGTCCTCTCGATCCCAAGGTGGCCCATACGATCATGAAGCTGAACCATCACCATATGCCGACACTCTTCTGGTAACACTAACTGATAGGTTACACTGTTTCCCACTTGCCGTCTCCTGAGAAAGAAGGTTGTTCACAGAGCTCCAATTTATTTACTTCTCTCAACAGGAGTGGCAGATCTGGAAGTACATCTCTTAGTGATGGCGGTGGAGATTCCCCCTCTCTCAAGCTGAGCAATCACATGTTGGATGGTGGAATCAGCTTGTTGTTTGGCAGCAAGATCAGCAGTGGAGAACCGAGGGAGAACAGAGGTGGCAAATTGGGTGTCATCTGTGTAGCTGTCAGGTAGGCTTTCCACATGGGCAGACAAAGAGAGAACAAGGGCATAGTCATTGCTTGAGTTGAACACCAGTTGGCGGTCACAGATGGCTTCAACCATGTGTTGGTCAACTGAGATGCAACCTGGTTCCTCGAGATGATGTTGAACAAACTTTAACACTCTCTCCCTTTCTTTGCAAGATTTAAGATCATCAGGCATTTCAGAATGTGGTCGTCTGGATAGCCCATCTGCATCAGCATTCAGTTTTCCTGCTCTGTAAACAATCTTAAAAGTAAATGTGGACAGAGCAGAGAGCCATCTATAACTTGTAGCATCAAGCTTAGCTGATGTCAACAAATAGGTCAACGGGTTGCTGTCTGTGACCACAGTGAATTGTGTGCCATATAGGTAGTCATTAAACTTCTCAGTCACTGCCCATTTAAGTGCCAGGAATTCTAATTTATGGGCTGGGTAGTTTGATTCACTTTTAGACAGACCTCTGCTTGCATAAGCTACAACTCGATTTTTTCCATCACTTTCTTGATATAGCACTGCTCCAAGGCCTGCTGAACTGGCATCAGTATGGAGAATGTATGGCTTGCTAGGATCTGCAAATACCAATACAGGAGCAGTAGTGAGTTTTTCAATAATGGTCTTAAATGCATGCTGACAGGATTCAGTCCAACGTTCAGCAAAAAGCTCTTTTGGGTTGAAATAATTCTGGGGTTTCAACAAGGTTTAGTTTCTTTCGGCTAGGTGGATAGCCCGCCAGTAAGGTCATGTAGCGGCTTGACGATTGTAGAATAATCTTTCACAAATCGCCGATAATAGCCTGCAAATCCCAGGAACGATCTTAATTCCTTCAGGTTTTTTGGTACAGGCCAAGATGCAAGAGTGGAAATTTTATCAGGATCAGTCTCCACACCATCCTTGGACACAATATGGCCAAGATACTTCACTGAAGTTTGGAAGAACACACATTTTTCAATGGACAGTTTCAGTCCAAAGTCCTTTAATTTGTTTAGGACTTTCATTAATCTTTTCTTCGTGTTCTTCTAGAGTTAGTGCGAAGATGATTAAATCGTCAATAAAAACTAGGACTTCTTTCAGATTGAGCTCACCCATACATTTTTCCATAAGTCGTTGGAAAGTGCTTGGGCATTGGTCACTCCCTGTGGCATGCGATTGAATTCCCAGAAGCCTAAAGGACAAACAAAGGCTGTTTTGTTCTTGTCAGCTTCTTCCATTTCTATCTGGTAATATCCAGATTTCAGATCCAGCACGGAGAACCATTTAGAGCCTGCCAGCGCAGTGAATGCATCTTCTAGCTTCGGAAGGGCATAAGCATCTTTAATGGTTTGCATGTTGGAGTTTTCTATAATCAATACAAAGGCGTACAGAGCCATTTTTCTTGCGAACCACCACAATGGGTGAGGCAAACGGAGACTCAGATTCACGGATTATTCCAGACTCAAGCAATTCTTGCAGATGTTTTCTCACAGCATCAACATCCTGTGGATGTATAGGACGTGGTCTTTGTTTAAACGGTGTAGGGTCAGACAATTTGATTTGATGTTTCACCTTGTCTGTTCGACCAAAATCGAGGTCGTGTTTGGCAAAAACCTCTGGTATATGTTGAGCTTTGAAATAATCCGACTTTTCCATTGTGGTGTTAGAGGTGATTCTCCAAAATTGTATTGAAGCTGAGTTGTTAATGGCTCTGCAGACTCATGGATTTTGACATTGTGCTCTTTGGAAATGACAGACTGGAACGCAGCAATCTCTGCAATTGCTGCTCTTGCGGGGGGATGATAACTGGATGGTCTGACTCATTAGTTACCACAACTGGCAGGTGACAAGGCCGATGTTGAGAGTATATGTTAATGAGACAGGTGTTAACCATAAGTCCCCCAGGCAGACAGGAAGAGGCTGGGTATTCGACAACAACCACCTTCTCTTCCTTCAGTGACTGTGTGGTCAAACATCCCTCAAGAACAACAGTATGGCCAGATAATATCGTTTGTGGTTGGTCAGGCTGCAGAGTTAGGACAACTGGATGTTCAGATGCAGTTTGAATATGCCTGTGCTGCAAGATCTTCAGGACAGTTTGATACCCAAAGGCAGTGGGTTTTGAAAGTAGTAGCCTGGCTCTCAAGGTGCTTCTTATAAGCAATGTCAAGGGTATTTGTGCCTACTAGTAGAAGTGGATGTGTGGTTTTGGTATCTGGGACCACCAGAGCTAGAGTGTCCACTTCAATTGGTGAGCCAAGAAATTCAGGGGGGAAAAGTCAAATTTAATTCAATGTACCCAAGGTATGGTACATTTTGGCCATTGCACCCTCAACTTCCAATAGATTGTTCAGAGGCAAAAATTTCATGATCAAAAAGGTGCGTATTGTAAAATGAATGGGGTACTGTAGTAACTTGCGACCCACTGTCAAGAAGACAGCTGAAGGGGGTTCCTTTTATTTGAATCTGGCCCATGCTCTTCATACCAATGAGGCCCTTAGGTAATACACAAGACAATTCAGAACGGGATTCGGGACAGCTGATAGTAGCAGCTCCTGAGTGTCCCTCAGCAGGAACTGCATCTAGTTTAACTGCTGGCTCGATTTTTTTCCATCCCACGCTTGTTGTTTCTGACAAAGCTGTTTCTTCTTTTGTTCCACGAGGCTTGGGTTCGCTTTGTTACTGCAATGGGAAGAAATATGACCATCTTCACCACAGTTAAAACAGTATCCTGCCTTTGGTCTTCCCGTAGTCTGAGGTGAGGTATAGCTGGTACTTGGCTTCGACTTGGTCTGCCGTAGTTCTGACTTTTCTTTAACAGGTGTCTTTCTGGACATGAGGGACTGACATCTGCTTTTGGAGTTGTTGAATCTGCTTTTTTAATTCTTTCAGTTCTTCATTAACTGTCTCATGACCACAAGAGCAAGTACTCTGAGACTGAATGGTCACTTTTTGTTTAGATGACTGAATGTGTTTTCTCATTAAAGATTCTTTAGCAATTTGTCTGTCTTCTTCTGTCCGGAGTGACAACAGGAGTTCAGAAAATGGTGGAGGATTGCTTTTCTTCTCCTCAAGCTGCAACTTAGAGATGACTGAATTGTCCCAGCATCCACGACAGAACTGTTTAAGTAAATATATATCCTTTTCTCCTGGTAATATTCCTCCTCTTTTTATTACTGTGCTGAGGGTAAGTTGTAATCGCTGAAGATAAGAGGATGGCCGCTCTCCAGGATTCTGAAAAATGTTCAAAAACTGAGCAAAAAGCTCCTCTCCATCCTGCACTGTCTGAAAAGCTGAATCAAGGACTTGAAGAAGAGTGGAAGGTAATGCACCAGGACTCAAACATTTAATCAAATCAGCAGCTGGTGATAACAAACTTTCAACAATTCGCCGATTAATATGCAATCTGGAAAGGCTGGGATCAGCAAGCAGCAATTCAATTTGGGATCGCCATGAGTCATAATCCGCTTCATTGCTTGGTTTAGGAATTTTTCCTGAAAATGAGCGGAGTCTAAGTGAAGATGCGGAAAAGTCACTATTTTTCACAACATGCTCCACCACAACTTTTTGAACATTCTGCGGAATAAGGTCATTCCCCGACAAAGAAACCCTCTGGATTGGTGGTGTAATGGGCGGCTAAATCCAGGTGACACCCCCTGCCACTTAATGGGACGAATGGGGTGGAGGGGCTGAAAACTCATGAGGCACTGTTAGCGGCGTCAGCTGACTTTGCACAGGTTGTGCTAAGGTGAGGATGTCATCTTTGTTATCTTTCTCCTTTTCATCACCACCATCATAATCATCATCCTCATCTCCATCATCGCCTCCTGCTATCTCCAAATGTGTGCTTATTTGATCCATCACACCTTTGAGAACCTCCTCAAATCGTTTTCCGCTTCGTTTAGCTATGTTCTTCAGCTCATCAATATAGTCCAGGGGAGGGTTGCTGCTACTCACTGAGGCTTCATACTCTGAAGCAAGAGAGGTGACACGAAATATCACATCTAGTCTAGTTCGGGAAGGATAGTTATATGGGAAAAGGGGTTGTAATGCAATTAATGTAGAATCTTCTTCAAACTCGACAATCAGGTTTTTATAAAATGCACTTTGTGGGTCACTAACAGGAAAAACCGCTTTTACTGCACCATAACATTCTAAACGTTCAATTATCTCTTTTTCATCATCACAAGTCTGAATGCCAGTAACTAACACAGATCGTTGCATGTTTAAACCCAACTGAGTAACAACATCCATTTTTTCTTTTTGTTAATGATAACGCATCCAAAATCAAAGCACTGTGGAATTGTTCAATTATTCACCCGTTACAAGGCTCCTGGCTAGCTCACCACATGTAACGCTATTTTTAGTTGCGCAGATCTGACTGCAAAATGTAGTATTAACCAGTTTGTAGAATCAGAAGAAGGTACGAAATGGAGCCATGATTGGATGAATAATTAATACAACTATTGCAAAAGGGGTGCGTTGATACTGCTATTTATTGCAGTGGCAATAATAATAATGATAATAATAATAATGACGATAAACCAAAACAACAACAAACAAACAAAAAAAATAAAGTTCTCAAAAAGAAAAAAAAAGAAAGAAAAGAGAAACAAACCAACAAAAACAATTATAATGGTAATCAGTGACACTTTAACCTAATAGAGTCCAATTGAAGGGAGAATAGTTATTTTCCCTTTTTAATACTCCTCAGAGTCAGTTCAGTTCCTATATGGAAGGTGTTGTTCTGTATTCCTACCACCAGATGGTGGGTGGGTAGCTCACCATCTTCCGTCATCCAGTGAAGGGGTCGGAAGAAAAAAAACCTGACCTAAAAGGCCAGCAAACACATTAAGTTTATATATATATAAATGTTATATTTATACAAGTAAAAAAAAATAATTCAATACATATTTACTATGTTTTGTCAACTTCATAATAAGAAAAAAAATCCTTTTAAAAAAGTGCACTTCATAATTCAAGTTCAAAGTTTCTTAATTGACATAATTAGCAGTCGTTACAAACAACAACTAATATTAGATCAAATCAATCAATTTAAAAATGTGATTGATCAATGTAGCTACTGAACAAATCATGTTGGATACGAGACTTCATTGCTGCACCAGCATAGAAAAACACCAACAAAGAATTCATGAAAAATAATCAACTCTAAAGCTAAAAAAGGAAACCTTTACATATTAAAGGTGTGGTCTTTAATTCGGCAGTAACAGTGTGACTTGTCATTAAGTAAATAATTCATAAATAGACAAAAATGATGTAGCCACTGATTGTCGAGTTGGTAGCTGATGCTAACTGGCGGAGCATAGCAAAAATAACGCCCTACTACAAATAACTGAAGTTTACTCACCGCCGAGTGACGGATTGTCAGAGGAGGTGGATGCAATGGTAACTCTCGTTCAAATCCAGCTGTTTATGAATTACAACCTAGCGAATATTGCATTGAGAGGGAAATATTAGCGGCGCTATTATTGCAGATACTATACCACGTCAAGTCAGACAGTATTCAACAACTCACCGCAAATCTTCAATCTTAGAGATTAAATGAATGATGAGTCGATTCAAAACTTCCAAGTTGTTTTATCAACAACTGACGCGACAGCCAACAGTGAGCAACAGCCAACCCGGAAAACACATGACAATGAACTTAAAGGGATGGGCTTAAAGAGAAGATGATTGGGTCATGTCGGTCACATGGGTTACACATCCATCCATGCTACAGTCAAGTAAGTAGGTAAAAACCCAACAAGATTTTTTTCCTGTTTAAATTAAAAAAAAATAAAAAAATAAAAAAAAAAAGCTGAAAAGCACTAAGAATGTTTGGACATGAAAAATGTTCAGGAACACTGTCAGGTGAGGAATTGCTGGAAATGTGTCATTTTGGGAAGCAGAGTTTTAAGAAAAACTCAAATCGTTTCGAAAGCGCGATTAAAATATTCCCTGTTAAAAAGCAGCTAAGGCTGTTCTAGTGGACCTCTGAAGGAAAACTGTCTGTAGATTCACATAATGTGAGCTTTTTGAGACATTGCCGGTTTATGAGTCACTGCTGTGCGTCTCTGTTTGTTTGGTGCAAACCTTCAAACCAGAAGCTCTTATCTCCTGTCCCTGGATTTAGAGCAAGTTTGAATTCACTTTGCATAAAGTCTCCCTCTATAAAGATATCTGAGCTAAAAATATTCAGACATACCTGCATTCTCACATACAAGTGGCTCTTTTTATGAAGCATAAAGGCCTCTTTGTTTGTCTTTTTGGCATGCCCAAGCTGTTTGCTTAAGATAATAGAGAATCCTTCTGTATCTGAACAGGAAGCAGTTACACTGCATCAGAGCTACTTCTGGATGTTATAGACAGAAAGGGTTAATCAGAGCAACAAAAGCTGACCTGAAAAGATAAGTGGGTGGCAGTCGAGGGCTTGTGGCGTCGCAGTTTAGATTCTGGGGAGCGTTTGTGTGCGTCTGTGAGCAGTAGGAGAGTTTACACACGGCTCAGAGTACTTTAACCATCCTCATGAGAATTGCCTTTCCATAGCAGAGAACCATTAAGAAAATCATTGGCGGCTTATTAGTGTCAGCACTCTACTGGTGTTTGTGTGTGTAAGCTCAAACAAAGAACAATGCTGCTCTTTTTAAACTCCCTCCTCTCCCTTACGAGCGGCCAGGCGACATTTTGCAGGAGCTAAAGGTTAGAGCTTTTCTTGACTTGCCCCTTTGTCCTCCAACTACAGCAGGGGGGGAATTGGTTTGCACCAGTAAATATGCACATATGTCTTTTTTTTTATTTCACTTGGTATTTATATAAATTTTTCTGAAAGTCCCATTTTTATGTAGCATTTGTGGTTTGGTGAACTTGTCTGAACAAAGTTGTGAATTTGAGTAAACAGACGAGGTGTGTTTGCTGAACAAGCGTACTAATTAACTCTTTGACGTTAAAAAGAACGTATTCAGGCCTGAAAAAAGAAATCATGCCATAGAGATGCACCGATCAGAGTTTGGTGGCTGAATTTTGGCCTGCCAGTGTCAGTTTTATGTTATTCCAGCGTCCCACCATTTTTGTTGCAGGTTATATTATTTTAAAATAAAGTCAGAGGGATTTTGAGTTAATATTTTAAACTCTTTAGCGTCTTTTATCTGCAATTAGTATGGAAAGCAGCAGTTTCTTACCTTAACTTTGAGATTTTAAAAAGTCAATATTCCAAATTTCAACATCAGATGTTTGACACGAGAGGATAAAACAAAGCATCTTTTCCCTACTTTGTTCAGCCTCTGTATTATTGATAAAAGCTTTCATCTATCACCTAAAAGAGCCATTAGCATATTTGTGAAAAAAAGACTGTCCTTTTTTATACAGACAGAAATAAAACTGACACATTGCAAAGTTTTTGACTTGTAAATGTGTCGTAGTTTTGTAACTGTGGAGGAAAAGTCTTCCCAAAACTCTGCCTGCAACTTTTGAAAGCATATGCTGGAAACACTTTTGTGTGACCAGTGAAATTTTTCTGTGGCAGCAGTCACGTCTAATCTGAAGCAAAACCAGCATAAAAAAACAAGGCAGTGCAAAGGAAACTAAGATGCCAGGCTACCGGGAGAAAAACCAGAACAGCAGAGTTAATCTCCTAAAACCTTAAACAGAAACATAAAACACAGGAGTCTGTGTTATATTTCACTAACACAAAGAAAATTTATGTCCGGTTTTTAGAAAATGATATCAAATTTTTAAAGAAGTTAACCCTCTGTGCTGTGATCTCATTAAAATAAACTAACTTTGGAAGCAAAATCACAGATGATGAAGTTGTTGGTTTTTCTAAAAAGAATCTCATGAAACACAGTGATCTTCTTGCAGCGTAAGAAGATCTGTGAGGTGAACACAGTTTTTATGTCAGCTTGGCGTGTGTTGACTGGAAATAGTCAGGATTCGGCTTCCGGGATGCATCCATTCACCTGCGTTGGTTCAGATCCGATGAATAAATAAACGACACTGGGAATGTGAGAAACAAGGCTGGCAAGGATTTACATTAATCTTTTCACCAAACACAGAACAGAACATTGATAGATGTTTACAAACTCTCCAGATGTTAGTGTTGTTTTTAAAAAAAACAACCATTTTCAGTCTGAAATTCTGCTTCTGCAGTAAAGAACACATTTCACTGCATATGAGAATCAGACAAAAAGATGTTTTTAAATATCATACATCACACTAAATCATGCATTTCAACATAATAATGTATATGAAACTAAATATTTCAGTGCCCTAGTGAATCCAGTACAATATCAACCCAGAGTGACCATAATGATCGAGTAATGATATGAATATGGCAACACAGAGCTGTAATCTGAAAATAGAAAAAAAAAAGTTCAGTTTGTTTAATAAACCCCAAAAAGGCAGTAAAGTTCAGCAAATTATTCAGATTGATTAAAAATATCTATCTGTCAATCTATCATTCCTTCTAAATGTCTATATATGATTAGTACCTTTTCATTTAATTTTATTTGTATTAATTTCATATATTATTCTAAACTAATTTGCTAATTTGTCTCAAATCTAAGATGTTTGAGAAAATAAAAAACAATTTCGGTGGAATAAAACAGAGTCCGATGCATGTAGGAAAAGGTCCAAAAGAGAAAAATATTAATTAGCCTCAAGGCATCCCAGTTGCAAGCATCAGAAACCTGCACTGCAGGAATGAGCTGCAGCTTGATGCACTTCTAAATACAGTATACAGCATTTTTATAATACATAGATAACAACATGGGATGCACTCACTTCTGTGAGATGCTGTACATCAGCTTTTCACATTTTGTCCATACAGAGATATGGAGAGAATGAAAACATCACAAATGCTGAGGGAGAGATTTGGTCGAAGCAATTATAATTCCACCTAGGCATGTCTGCTTGCTTAGCACTCAAGTCTATTTGCCTAAAAGACACACATTCCTGCAATTTAACAGCAATAGAGGGAGTGTAATGAGTTGTTAACTGTTTGCCTCACGTGACTGTGTCGCTGCAAGGTGGAGGGAATTATCAAAGGAACGGGATTTTTATTTTACCGGTTTTAAATCCAGTGGCAGGAAAGACGATTAATACGGAGGAAAGTTATTAAGTTTCTCTGAATTATTATGCAAATGTTCCTTTCTTACATGCTGGAATTTGGCTCGAACTCTACATTAATTAGGCTTTGCTGAAATGCTTTGATAAACACTGGGATGGCTGGTGATGGTAGTGACACCCAGTCGGCAGAGATGCCTTTCATTTGCTTATAAGACCCTTGATTTTCATAGTACAATGAGGATATGCCCCTCGGATTAAACAAAATCCAAGGGCAGATGTGAGGGAGAGCATTTGGTTATCAGGGGATGAATATCTGCATCCTCTCTGTTTTCCGTCGGTACGCCGGGCCAAACTCCCAGAAAGTGACCGCTGCAGAGCACAGCCACGAAGCGATATTGATCCGCTCATCTGATTCACAGCAAGACGTAAGCGTATTTATTCTAACAGTCCCGGCGTGTTGATTGTGTTTTTGAACGTGACATTTTTTTTTTTTTACCGAGATTAGGCAGCTCTTATGACGGAATTTCATCATCATTTAGGATTTCCAGCTTTCCTTTCAGTCAGCTCATCAGCTCAGGATAAACCCACTTTGGCGGCTACTCGAACGCAGCAGCTTTTAACGTTGGCAATTTCAGATAGGACTGACAAGAGATAGGTTATCTACCGCTACATCCAACGACCCCTTCGGCTTAGTCCTTATCAGCAGATGGAGTTTCTCATTCCCCCCTCCATCAAGGGGAAAGTGGAGGTAAGCCTCAACTGCTAATGTTTGTTTGTTTGTCAGTGAGATTATGCAAATAGAAACAGACATTTCATCAATAAGCGAAGCATAACCAAAGGACTGATCGGATCTTGATGCAGATCTGAATCCCGCCTCACCCCGATTTGAGATTCGGGGGCTTTGGGTTTGGCAGATGACTGCTCTGTACGAGTCCTTTGAGTTTCAGTGGAGCTGCAGATGTTAAAAGAGCTCATTATACAGAACACACCATCTGCTAATAGGGGATGCAGTTGAGAGCACAGCGGCAAATAAATAGGTGCTCCTTGAGTGGAGATGGTTTGTGTCGACATGAAATGATGCCGACATGTGCCACAGACAAAAAAAAAAAAAAAAAACTTTGCCAAGATCATTTTCTGCAGGTAAACATAAAAGCAACAATCTTAGAAAATCCAGACATCACCCCGGAGTCTCAAATCTAAGTTGTTGTTTTTTTTTTCTCGTCTCAACTTTTTATACAATGTCATTAATAAAGTGAAAAAACTAAGTAGCTTCAAATCTGTTTTTCTTTTTTAAAGATTATGTTTTTCTTCTACGTAACTGTGAGTGAAATTAGTCACTAGCATAGTCATTTCAACTATTTCTTCATACATGTACCATGAAAACTAAGCAACAGAAAATAAAGATATTATAGGAAAAACCACTGTAGGATGCACCAAATGACATTCAAGGTAAATTTAAATATAGTATCAATTAAAGATATTGGGATCTAACCATCAAAATTGTGGGATATGCATTACGTAATGCGTAACTTTAAGTAATGTAACAATAGTAGTAACTTGTGTCTTAGATAATTTCATATATTCAATTTTTCTTCAGGATCTTTAAATTTAATCATTTCAATATTAGGCATTAAAGTCTTGAACTTGCTGACGTTTTCATTATTTGGTCGTAAATTTGATTTAGTTTTGTCTTTTGTTCATCCTTTCAATAATTTCTTTTTCCACTGAGTGTTTTGAGAAATTAGCTGTTGGCTGACATTTGTTCTGTGGTTGTTTAATTTTAACTGAGGAGCTTTGGTTTGGAAACAAATAAGTTTACTGATCTTATTTGAAAAGAATAAACTCATAATTTATTGTGTTTTTAAGTCAACTAATTTAATAGTTGGAACCCTAAATACACTTTAACATACATTAATACACAAACTAGAAACTAGCTCCCACAATCTTCCTTATTATTTGCTGATGGGGGTCACAGTCAATCAGTGCCAAGGAAAACAAATGCCACTCCTGGATTGGCTGGTTTGCCAATTTTATTTATTTATTTTACATATTTTCTATGAAAAGATCTGTCAGTGGTAGATTTTATGTATGTTCCATAGAAAAATCCCCAAATTGATTAATCCAGTAATACAGAACCGCGAATAAGCTCCACTGTAGAGACAATCAGATCTCAAATACTGACGTTGAGTCAATATTTTAGATGTCTGTTAGAATACAAAAACCAGCAATTGTTTTACTTGATTTGTAATCCTGTATTATATTCCATGCACTTTGTTTTTGTTAGATTTTCCATAACAATGAAAGTACTTTTCAGCTGAGACTGTATCGACGGCTGCAGCTCTCTCTCCCAGTAAATTGCCGCCATTAAAACTTCGATGAAGTCGAAATGGAAATGCAGCGGGTGTTTGGGTCTCAGGAATGCCTGACTGTCAGAAAGCACTGCAAACAAACTGTTTACATTTTTGAGGCAAATTCTGCATCGTGATACATCACTAATGTTTAATAGATGAAGAGTGCATCACGCCTCTGGCTTTGCTCATGTTTGCCGTGTGTTTTTGAACGTGTACGCACCACTGAACATCAAAGGTCAGCGAAGGTGATGAATGCTTCTTCTCCCCCGTGCGCGCGCACGGCGCGTCGAGCTCCACATGTCGCCTCCGCCTGCAGCAGACCCGATGATTCAGAGGACACAGACTGCGTTGCATTCACAGAGTCTGACCCTTTACTACAGCAGCTGTTACTATAATTCTGCGTCTGTGTGCTTATTTAAGTTGCTGTGTTCTAACACCACTAAACGCAGCTCAGTATGTATATTTGTTGCGTTCTTGTCACTGTTAGTATCCCCTCTTAGAGAAGGATATGTGCATCTTCCTGTGTTTTGCATGGCAGTGTGTGGCTGTGTGTATTTAGCGCCTGCTGGCTCACCCCAGGCACTCTGTGCTCTTGCCAGTGCCCTGCTTTGACTCCCAGAGGCCTCAGAGCTGTTTTGCTTGGCTATGCTGACAAATTGATGCTGCCGGACTGGCTAACTGCTCCTTCTGTGGCTGTGGCTGCCGCTGCTGCAGCGCACTGTGAATACCAAGCGACGGCAACGGGCGCTTCCCTCTGCCTCTTTGTCTCCACACGCGCAAACAAACAAATGCGAGATCAGGGAGCAAACCCCGTCTTTTAGCTGGGCTTCGCTTGAGGAAAAACCACCAAATCCAGCCTGAAATCTGGATCAAAAACCCTAATCCTCAGCTCTGGGGGATCTGATCTGAGTCACTGTGGGTATGGCTATCAGCCATTGCTTCCTCCCATATTTCCCATTGCCAGTTCTCCTCCTTTCCTCTTGTTTCTCTTCAGCCTATGCTCTATCAAATTTTGGGCAGCTTTGAAAAAGGGAGGATGGAAGGTTTTACCAGTAATACTGGAGTCTGTGCATCTGCTATGTCAAAACGATTAGCACAACAGGAGGTGTCTTTACTCTGGTGAAAAACACATATGGCTTCCATATGTGCAACTGAGCATCAGCTTGAGCTGCATATTTGTATAGAAAAGGTTGTACTTGGTAACATGATCAATAAATCAATAAGTCGCTGCATAGACAGTACAAGCAGCGAGTGTAAAACAAAAGTGAAACAAGTTTGTGTCTAAAACTTGTGAGCATATCATCGGACTGGCATGAAACATACAATGACATTAAGTGGCACAATTTTTAAAAGTTTATCTTTGTTGATTCTAAGTTTGTCATAATGCCAAAGCAATGTGGAAAATAAAAGCTTCTTGGAGACAAGAGGATTGTAGACCATAACATTTCCTTTACCATGTTTTCAAACTCGCAAAGCATATCAAATTTGTTTGCTTCAAAGTATTATAATTTGATAGTTTGAAATGTGGTATGTTTACTGCAAGAAAAAGATCTGATTTTGACTCCTCAGTGGTCTTCTGACTCTTCACTCAAAATATTTACTGAGCTTAATGGTCTTTCACTGCTTAATACCCAAATCTAATGTACATTTTAGTGACCAAGATGCTAATGCTAAAGTTATGGGATACATTGTGGAAATGAGGGTGAGGAGAGAGGACCATGTGTCGTAATTGTCTACATCATAGTATTTATTGATATTATTGAAAATTAATGCTTTCTTCTCATCCTGCAGCCCAAATACTCCTTTTTGCATCTCGTTGAATTGTGTTTGTATATGGATAAGAGAGAAAATAAGTGCGAGTTGGTGACATTGTGACATTTTCCATGGATGTTTGCGATGCAGATTGTTGCTCATGAGAAAAAGCAAGCATAGTAATTGGGGTATCCTCAGGTTTCAGCTAAAAGATGTATTTTCCATCTTTTATATTTCCAGAAGAAGTGTGAGTAGCTGGACAACTCAAATTACTGTTTGTTTGGCACAGAGCACTTTCCAGTTCGAATGATCTTTTGTGCTTCCTCAAAAAAGGCTTTATAAGGACTTCTGTTTATTAAGGCTATTTAGCTGTAATTGGTTACTGCCTCTTATCTAAACAAGCTCCACCACCATTTCTTAGCATTGGTGAAATAAAAAAAAAAAACATGTCAAATGATCTTACACTAATATAATTAATATGTGTGTATTTAGGCTCAGCTGACAGACGTTTGGGTTGGCGGTTCTGTCCTCAGTCGTAGGCTTGTAGGGCAGCCTTCTGTCAGACTGCACCAGACCAGCTGGGGCTACAATGTAGCTTACTACATTGTAATACTCTGAAAATATTAGCTATGCACTAATCTTGTTGAAGTGTGTGAATGTATGTGAATGGGTGAATGCAGTACAAATTGCTGTGGAGTCCTCGGACTTGGTAAATAGCAAGCAATACACCTTTTTAATAGTGCAATGTCACCAACCTTTGGTTCCCACCCACACACAAACACTCAAGCTTGCAGTTTCATTCCCAGTGTCACAAACCCACAGAGGACGCTCTGTGTGGCACAGTTTTCATACAAACTGGAGCAAAACAGCTCCTTCCCAATCTTAGTTTGCCACATGATGCACGACTTTAGCTTCCGTTTTCTTCAGCTGTAGCAATAATCAGCTAGTCTCCGCAACTCGCCAAGGTTAACCACATAATTGCTGCACTCATCTGGATGAATCACTTTTCAATCCGCCACAGGAGCGCGATCCTACTGTCGAAGATGAGCCGCTTAGGTTGAAAAGCACACGAGACTACAAGGCCGAGGCTGCGGACTCATAACCCTTTCTGTAGAGAGGAGAAGATAGTACTGGTTTGTTGGGCTTATCTCTATTAAAAGGTCATGGATTAGTAATCCCTGGGCCTTGTAGCCATCACCCGCTCTTATGGATCCACGCTGTGCAGAGTCAACAAACCAGTACGGTTTAAAGTGCTGCATGTTGTGGTAGGAAAATCTGATTGCTGGTGTTTGGCCCATAATGAATCTTGCTGTTTTGGGGGGGTTTTCTCTCAGGACTAAAGAGTCACTGTTTCTGTAAAGAGCAGACAAAGAGAGCAAACCAATAAAATGTTGGTGAAAATGCTGGGACATTTCGGGTCTTATGACATGCCCAGCTCATAAAGAGTTTTAGTGCAAGTGGACATGAATGACATAAATTTCCCCTGGCTATATGCAGCTTAAGGAAAAGCTGAAAAAAGCCAGGAAAATGTTAAATTGACTGAATCTTATGTACTCATCCATGAAACTGGGAGACTTGGAGGAAACTTTTCCTCCTTAACCAAGAACATTGGATGTCAGACGAGTTTGCTTTTTATTTTTAAGATGTCATAAAGCAAATTTGAGGAAAATCTTACCAAAGCAAGAGCAAGGAATAACTGAGAGTAGATTTGTTGATAACTTGACCTTCCTCCAGAATTTTGAGAACTTATAGAAATTAATTACATTTATGCAGCTTGTTTTTTTTTTCTGGAAGTCATTCTGCAACTGTTGCTTTTTTTAATTATTATTATTTTCAAAATAAAGCTTTTAACTTATGAGTGAATAGAGCTCTCACGTTCTGATGTAATTTCAGGCGCTAATTACTTCAAATGTCTTTTTTTAGAAAAAATACAACTTTTTAAAAATTATTTCTGTATAATTGAAAATTAAACTGCTATAACTCTAGGATGTTTATGTTGAAATAAAATAATGAATTCTGTGGCCAAAGTTACTTAACTGTCGCTGAATTTCTAAAAATACATCTAAAACACTTACCTGATGTTCTCCAGCTTTTGACACCTTGATGTAAAAACGAGAATCAACTGAGACATAACTGCAGCACTTCTCCTTTTCTCTCTTCTATTTTGTTGTATAGCTTTCCCATACCACAAGATACTAAATATAAAGTATAAAACAGAGCTGCAATATCTTAACCTTCCTGATATCTGCTTGAGTGTTGCTCTCTGTCGTAACGTCTGTAGACTGCAGAAAGTACAGATTCCTTTATGGATGTTTTCAACACCCCAACCAGAGCTGCAGGATACTTGGAAATATTAGATATGCAATAATCTTGTTGAATGTTGTGATAACAATACTGCTATATTCAATAAATACACTCATTTATTGATTGTATTTATTGACTCCAGGTAGTGAGTAATTGATAAATACCAAAAATAAGATACAATTTTTACATAATTTTCATGGCTACATCTTCTGTAGACTGAAATTGCCTTTACTAGAACATATTGATTGCTCTCCTTAAGCAGCTTTTACTTCTTTAAACAACAAACTTCACAAAGTTTAATACTGGCATAAGAAGCCTTAATGCATGATGCTTGATGTCGTCATAGCTGTAAATGTGCTATTGCTAATTGTGCTGCTCTAACCATGACAGATGTTACTTATTGCTAACTTTGAGACTCCTTCATTGGGGATGAACTTCCACACCGAAGAGTGTTGTTTTTGGTGAAAGTTGGTGATTCATCAATTGCAAAAAAAGCCAACTAAGTGGTCAAACGTCATAAATGACCAAGCATAAAATTGTCTAATTAGACGCATCTTGACTCTTTATCAAAGTTTGCGTACTTTAGCCAACAAAAGAGTTGCAAGTCTGGGCAAAACATTCTGACTAACTTTTTGAGGATTTCTAATGAGTAAAACTATTTGAAATGAAAAAAGCTCTTTGCAATTAAGTCTGCTGTGATTCTTAAAGGTTTCAGCCATTTTGAGGACATTGTAATAAATTCTGGGACACCATCTGCCAGTATTGCAGGTGACAATCGCCCCAAACCGTTTTTAGTACAGCTGACTGTCACCTTGGTGTGTTTGGAAACTTACAGCCACTGACTGATCATAAAAGAAACGAAAACCCTAAAAGCCTCCACCTGGGCCACAAAACACGAGGCATAATAAATTCCCTACTGTTGTCAATGGAAAATGTTGAAAGGATTTGACTTTCTTAAAGACTTTACAAAAAAGCAATTTAGCTTTGTTTCCAGTCAATCAGGAGATGAACCGGCACTTCTGGCTTAGAAAAACCTAAAGATATTAAATAATTTATCTTGTAGTTAGAGGACTGGTGAGAGTACTGACAACTTTTACAAGGAGTTAAAATATTATCTCAAACCCACATGTTGATGTGAACAAATATAAATTTGTTCACATCATTTTTTTCATACCTGCCAAAGCTAAAATGCTGGAAGGATTTATTTCTACAGAGACCTGCTACAAATTTGAAAGTTTCAATTATGTATTTACATGTGGTGGATTCAGAAGTCGCTTGAGAAACTATTGAACATCATTATTACGATAACGCCTTGAGCTGAACTGACAAGCACGGGGAAAGAAAAGGGAACAGAGGCAGCGACAGACCAAAGAAGGCAAGTGACAAACATGCTGAAATAAAGAAAAGTTTTTCTTTTTTTTTCAGAATAACGCTACGTGGGAGGAGATTTGGAGTGACCTAATTAAAATGTTGGAATCCTGAGAGAAATAAATTAAGAAAATGTCAGTTAGGCTGAGCCGGAGGAGGGAGATTAAGAGGCGCAAGCTCGTATACTGTCTGATTTTTTTCCACTCTTTCTCTCCTTTATCAGTAAAGCATGGGAACATTGCTCTGAAACGACGTCATATCAAGTTGCTGGGTTTTTTTTCTTTTTATTAACCAGTTCAGTACTTGAAGAGAGGTTTGTAACGACTTGTGAAAACAGAAGAACTTCTGAAAGGCAGGAAAATTCAACAGATGCTCACATTTACTGTTAATCTTTAGATTGTGCAGCCATTCTTTCATTCATTTGTACCACCAGCTTTAGGAAGTTTTATAAGATCACTAATGTTTTTTGTGAAGGGAGACGTCACACCGTGTGAGTGAGACTGAGAGAAAGCAATCAGTGTAACACAGCTTTCTAGTTGCACAGCATTTCCACAAATAAAGCAAAACATCATGACGTTTCATGGGAGCTCGGCTCGGTGGGTCTTGTGGATTGTAAGAGGTCTGTGCGAAAACGGACATTGGTAAACCTTGCGACTTCTGTCCGACCATGCTGGGCCCTTAAGTGTGCGTTGTTTTTAGAAGTAATCAACCCTTACTTTAGCCAGGGGGGAGAGCTCTGCTTATGAAAATCCTGCCAATGTTTCTAAATCCAGAATCTACCATGCCAGTTTCCGACCAGATGATCACCATTCAGGGCTGGCCAAGCAAGAAGCTTGTTGAGGTCAGTGTCCCATTTCATCTCTGTTTTTTAGTTGAAAGTGAAAATCTTAATTGTCTCAAACAGCTGATGTGGTTTGATGATATTTTTTTTTTAACCTAAAATAACATAACAAAGACAAAGTGAATGAGGAAACAGCATGACTCCAGCATGAAAGCCGAACCTCGGAAAAGTCAGCGTCTTTCCTTAACCCTACTTCCTTTTAAGCTCTGTGTTCTGTGGGCCTTGTGAAGCTTTCAACCCAACTCAATGCCCTCAGCCTTTCCAAATACATTCTCCCCTGTGGGGAAGCTCCACATGGGGCCAACATTTTTCTGCGGTGCTGGACAGGATGGGGCCATACGGCCGCTGTCAGACTGCATGGAGTGGACTGTGTATTAAAGCAGGAGACAGCAACGATAATATCTGTTGTTGCAAAGAAAGGAGATGGGGTTGGGAGGGAGTGATGCGAACAATGAAGGGCAGCTGTAGGAGGATGAGGGGAGGAGGAGGAAGAATGGACAGCTGGCACGTTGACGTTAGTAAAGGATGCATAAGTGACATGTTGACAAGATGCAAAATGAGTCCATAAATGTTTAACGGGGGTTACGTCCAATAAGTCGTATATTACTGTATTCCCATCAACGTGTAATTGGGAACAGCGCCATACATTTATTTGTTGACTTAATAAAAACATAAAAGTTCATTCCTGGTGCAGGTTTTTCTAAAACTGAGACTTTCACCGGCCTCACCTATTTCAACATCAACCGCAACATCTGCAGCGTCTTCAGCATAATGCGATGTTACATTAATGCTCCTCCTCGCCCTGCTGTGCATGCCGCACTCGCTTTGCTTTCAGCTGCAATCAATTCTGAAAGTTGCACTCAATCAAAGTTTTCACAGCGACAAACTTCTGAACTGAAATGAAGGTTTTATCTAATTTATTTGGCCTCGATCGCTTCCAAATGAAAAGTAGTTACAGTTCCGAGTCTGAATTACCCCCCTCCAGCGTTTCCATGTCACACTCCAGCACTCTGACTTACTCCGTGAAATGCAAGCATGTATTTGATCAGTATGTGAGTATTTCAGGGCTGTGCTCCAAAATCCAAACAGAGAGTTATTTGTTTGTTTATTTATTTATTTATGTTCAGCTCCTCCTAAAAGGTCAAGCTCGCTGAGAGAGGCTTTACATATTTTTTCTTCAGGGCTTATCCAGACGTTCAGTGTATTTGGGACTGCCATGTTTGGTGCTTCTCCAGCCTCGTGCCGCCGCAGGTCTGGGCTGGTGGTTGGTTGTTAACGCTACAACAGAAGTCACTCGTGTGATAAAGGGTCAATTTCAGTGTGAAGCAATATCTGTTTCTGAAAGACAACCAAAGACTCACCAGGCGAGCGTAGACGGGGTTGCATGGACCTCTGGATGGTCTGCTTAATTTCTTACCACCCATTACTTTCATTCAGGATTACTTCAATTTTTTTGGACACTTTTTGTAGATTTATTATGGGCTCTAATGGGTTGTTATTATTAAAGAGACAGTATTATGTAAAAACTTTGAATTTTACACCGTGTTATAATGTTAATATGGTTGTAACATAATACTGCCTCTTTAAACTAGTAGGGCTTTATTTTCTGTATTTGTTTCCACAAACCTAATGTTTCTGAAACTGGACAAACTTAAAACAGTTAAATGCATTTCTTCTTCCCCTAAATCTTTGCCTATAGCATAGTTTTCATTTTACAAAAGTCAAACGAA
The DNA here is from genome assembly GCA_922788865.1 of Poeciliopsis turneri. Lineage (NCBI taxonomy): Eukaryota > Metazoa > Chordata > Actinopteri > Cyprinodontiformes > Poeciliidae > Poeciliopsis > Poeciliopsis turneri. Next base: position 137,888 of record CAKLNU010000667.1, read on the forward strand.
AGGAAACTTTAATTATCCAAGTTGAGCCTCGTTCAAGAACTGTGGGTAAAGATCAAAATGATCTCGACAGCAAAACAGCAGCGGTATGATAATTAGTTTTAAATGACATTTTCTGTTAATCACTCAAAAAGGAAAAAAATCAAGGAGCTGGAAAAGCCATGAAGTTTGGTAAACCAAGAAAAGAGAGGTCATTTTCTGAATATATGAGTAGAAATCAAGGTAACAGTCCTATTTATTATTCTGAAATAAAGTTTGGAGACTTTATTCCATACTCAGTTTGGATTTGTCCATACTTACATAGACGTGGACAGTGATAAAACTTGTAATTCCGTATTTCTCCAGACTGCCTGTGAATTTAAATAAATAAGTGAATGCTCCTTTAAAACAGCAGACAGCAAGTTACAAGAGACATTTGTGTTATGCAGATGACTGCAGGCTCTACCTGAGCAAATACTAATTAGTAGTAATTAATGAACCTGCTAATAAGAGCTTGTTATAATTGTGTTACTCTGTGAACAGAGCCATTGCACACATGCTTCATATTCTGTGCAACATGAAAACTACTGCAAAATTCGGCGGGTGTGCATTGTATGGTTTTGTCCAAATTTATCTCTGAGTTCTGAAATCTGAAGAAATAACGTGATGAACACTGAATAAAAGTTTGAAATAAATTCAGTTTCATATCATGCAGTTCTTAAGATTTAAATTTGTTTTAATTGGAAGTTGGAGAAAGTGATGGAATGACTTCAGTTTTTGTTTTTTTTAGCCATTTAGTACTTAGGGTATTGAAATTCTGCCTGACCCCCACCTGTTGCTGCATGCTACTGGTCAGCTGACCATTAAAGTGCTCTAATGCCTTTCCCTTTTCTACAAGACTCGACTGAAATATTTCAGGTTGAATGCTGTTTTTGTGTTACTACTGTGGTATCATATTATTGCTAATCAAGGTTGTCAAACAGGGAGAATCTTACACCGTCCTTTGATGCAACAAGCTGGAAAATATGTTTCTTGGTTTTCATTGCTTTATATTCGGGAGAGAGTGACCAACGACTTTCTGAAAGGATTCACACTCGATCTGTAAAGAACAGAGACGCAGTGATTTCATGTAAAAACTGTTTTTATTCCAACTTTATGGGCCGCAGTGAACTTCAGTGTCAACTGTTAAAGGGAAAGTATAACACCTTTTAGTACCAAATTAACACAGTAAACTAAGACTTCCATACTTTGGGAACTATCTTTTTGAAAGTAGCTGATTAAATTGTAACCTTTATTAGATATAAAAGAAAAACCACAGATGAGACAACGCAGTGAGGAGCCAAGATTTATGACTTTCAGTTGCCTGGTTAATTTTGCAATCTCCCGATGCCCAGCTGGATATTTTCCCAGTTTTAGTCACAGCACCTTCATATTATTATCAGCAAAGCTTAATATTATCTTATTATAACATTCTGTTGAGTTGTGCAGCTTAGAACATTTTCCTCCATGTTATCAATCCCTTATTCTGCACTTCTTTGCACTCTAACCGTTCTAATTTACCACTACACACACTCTTTGTTTGCCATATATCTATGTCTCATAGGTCTGCTTTTTTTTCCCAGTTCCCTGCTACTTTTTGTTAGCTTCTGCTTAATTTCACACAGTAGCCCTGTCGCCTCAGCAGTGCTCCCACTCGCGGTGTGTGTATGTCTGTCTGTGTGTTTCCTTTTTCCCAGTGACATTTCTGTGCCAGGTGTGACAAATGGCAGGCAGAGAGGAAACATTTATTCCCTGTGGTGAGCTTAATTAGCCTATCAGCTAAGCCCTGGCACCAGCTTGTTTTGAAAGCCACACAAACACACATGCACAGACACTTTATATATATATAAAGTAAAGTAAGAATCCAATAACAAATTCAACATCTACTGTGGCCATTCACACACACACACACACGCACACACACACACACCCACGCACACACGCATACACGCACACACACACTGTGAACAGATAACGTCCGCGCATGAAGCCCCACAGATAATTGGATGGCACAATTAAGTGACGTCTAAATCGCTGCTCAAATCCTTATTTTTCTTCTCTGGCTTTACATCGAGAAGGACTCAGTTGTATCCAACCTCTTTTTTTTTTTTTGCTATTAAAAGGTTAAATCATTTACAAATTAAGGCTCTCTGGCAGCAATTAGCATATGTTGGGGCTTGGGGTGTAGAGGGCATACCAGGCCAGCAGGCGAGACGGTGAAGAAGAAGCGTCGGTATCCGCTATCAGAACGACTGCCTCACACGGATCCATCTGTGTAAATCGCAGCGTGCGCGTGCATAAACATCTGTCCCGCTCCTTGTGCCGATGCCACGCCACGCTGCACATCTGTAGCCGCGGAGAGGAGGTGGGGGGTTGATGAAGGCCTCCTGGTGACCAGTAACCCTGCAGCCAGGCGGGATGGCTGCAGCACACTGCTTGCTAATTGCGCGCTCACACACCGAGGCAATCAAACGCAAACACACAAGCTCATAAAAGTGCTTTCATCTGAATTGGTGGTGTCTGAGGGCCTGTCTTTGTCTCTTCTTCCCTCATTCTGTGGACAAATTAGAGACATTGTTGTCTGCAGGACAAGACTCCCAGACTACCTTCCTCTTTTTTCTCTCTGTCACGCTGAGCAGAGGCTTTGGCATGTCCTGCTAAACTCCTGCTGTGAAGGAGGAAATGAGAGCCAAAATTGCTCCTGATGTGTCTTCCTGAAAAGCACCGGGTTTCCAGACTTTGATGCCATGCAGGTGGCGGTGGAGGGGATATTAAGGTGCCCTTTAATGGTAGAGAAGAGAGGAGGGGGAAGTTTGTAATTTGACCAGATTGTGTCGCGACTTGTTTTGGGTGTGGCCTGGTCAGGGAGCCCTGCTGGCAACAAATGGCTTTTGATGTCGGGTTTAAAAGGTTCGTGGGGGGGTTTGGTGGAAACCCCATGCTGCTCAGAGGTGGGACTAACATTGGGAAAAGAGAGAGCGATGAGAAATCAAGCATGTTGGGGGATGTTTTCTGTTGCAACAGAGAATAACTGGATGTTTTTTTTAGTGATTTTGTCAAAATCTCAAGAGAAGATGTCCCTGCTGTATACTGCAGTTCACAGCAGTATTTCTCTAGTATACAGATAAGTGTACTCACAATATTTACTATGTTAGAGCAGTTAATCAGTTTCATTTTCAATGTTTGTTCCAGTCAATTGCAAAAACAATGTTGTCGCAAAAATGTTTAATATTTTTATTCTGTTTTGCTCTTATTTTGTAATTTCCAGACTGACGCAATATGATTTGATTTAGAAGACAAAGATATGACTCAAACAAGCCATGTGCAAAATTTGGTACTAGATGGTATTTGCAGGAGTCAGCAACACATTTTTCATTCAGTAAAATAAGAACTGAATATAATTTTTGTTCACATTTGAATACATGTATGAGATCAAGATCAATGCTCCAATGTGAACCAATTTATTTGGAGAAAATGACTTGCTTTTACTTTTTATTGGTTTTCACTATTCATTTTGTTGTTTTATTTTTATTTGAACAACTTTTCATTTGGTTTTAGAGATGATTGAAGTACTGCATCAATTATTTTATTCCATTTTTATATGTCTAAAAAATCATTTTCAAAATTTAGGGGAATATTTCAAAATGTCCTGATCTGAGTAATTTTCAAATTCAAGACACAAAATGACTTAAAATATTAATATTAGCAAAATTAAAATTGACATTAAAGTTCCATTTCACTCAGAAGTTGGATGTCAGAGCTTAGAGTGACATTAACTCAGCCTAAACATTTGAAAACCATTTTACAAGATTATATGTTTATTTATAAAGCGCTTTTCACAGACATAAAATCACAAAGGGCTGTACAATAGAAATCAACCTTAAAACTATACAAAGCATAAAACAAAAACATAAGAAACACAGTAGAATCAACATCACAGTACAAGCAATTTACACCATACCACTCCCTTGTAAGTTATTCTAAGATTATCTTAGTTTAATTTAAAAATGTGATCTTTTCCAATGGTTCATGCACCAACACTTTGTTAGCACTACCAGATCAAGCTCACATGTTCCCAGTGTGGAAAATATCTTTTCAGCATGACGTACATGATAACTCATTCCCTTAAGTCATGCTGCAGTTTAAGGATGAGGTTAAAAGAAGCCAATGATTGTCTGCTGAAATTCTCTGCATGAACCAAAACGGCTTAATTTTGCAAACTGGGAACAATTTAATTTTTTTCTGAACATCTGTGGGGTTGACTTGTTGTTGCAAGCAGGGCTTTAAGTGGCCACTTACAGAACTGCAGACTTAAGCATTAATCTGGTTCCTTCTTCTTCAGCCAACTTTTTTCCGTTTATTGCCCCAACCCTCTTCTTGTCATGCAATCTTGTTAACCACTGAACCACAAGCTGCCTGATTTATAGAAGGACAAATAATCTTTTTGATATCTCTTTAGATTTCACTGAAGGCTTTTTTTTTTCTTAATAAGCTAAGGCTTGAAATCTACCCTCTTGCTTGGAAATAACTTGTCCTGGAAAATTTTATGATGTGACTGTCAAACGTAAAAATCTGATCAACCATCTGTGCCCTTGCTATTGCCGTTTCCTTCACGTCTCCCCTTCACTTCCTCTCCTTCTTACTACTTTCACTTTGATTTTTATCTCCCTGTCCCTCACAGGAGATAACTGTAACTTTAGCAACTTTTAAAACTCAAAACAGAAACCATAGGTTGCGCTTTGAATGTCATTTTTCAATTCGCATTCACTGTTCAGCTGTACTGCATTCGCAGCTGTTTGGACACAACACATTAGCTCTCCGTGTTTGTTTTGCAAAATGCAAATTTGACCACATGATGTGACTTCCAAATGGATTGATTATAATCATTTGAGGAATGTTATTCAAGAAGCACGTTTAACTCTTCAGCAAACGGTGCATTAAGAACATTTAAATGCAACAGATGTCTGAAAGCATTTATGAGTTTATGAGTTTCCCTGCTTCCGTCAACAGTTTTTTTCACCCTCAAGTCTTTCAGCAGAAACAACATCTGACTGACAGCTTCCAACGCGGTTTCTTCCTGCTGGAGAAGAAACCATTATTTGAGTCTCACCTTAAAGTACTCACTCAGAAAAAAAAACAGGAAACCTTAAGAGGGTGCTGATATTAGCAATGCGGTAAGTGTGTGGTATTTTATAAATATCCTGCACTGCCAGGCCAGAATAAACTGGACTTAAGATGCAAAAGAAGAAGTCATAGTTTGCTTGATCTTGTCTAGCCTCAATAACTTGATGACATAATCCACGATGTATTAAGTTTTCAGCAGGTCTCGAGGAAAACTCTTGCTGATTATTAAGACGCGTGGTTATTTCTGTCATATTTTAAGTTATAAATGTTTCTTTGGACACTACTAAATACATAGTTGGAAGATAACAGATTTGAATAAGTTGTTATCCAGCATCTCAACTTCTAAATCTTTGCCACATTACTTGCTGATGGGTTTTAAAAAAAAAGGGTTTGAGGAAACAGACAGTGATTCTCTTAGAAACAAGGTGTACACGCCAGGATAAACAATGAAGCATTGTACAATCTTTGTGCATTTTGAAAAGAAATAAAAAAAGAATTGGGCATCAGGGAATTGTTTTCCGGTCTTCCTTATCATTCAGAATTACCAGCCATGTGCCTTGGGTTTTGTCCTGCAGGCAGAACGTGTGACAGCTCTGTGGAAGTGAAACCAAATTGCCTCACCATGGGGTATATTTGTAAATCATTTGCATGCTGTTCCTAAATATGGTGACTGCTTTTTTTTTTTTTTTTAAGCATGCAAAACACAAATTGAACCGGGATCAAATGCACTTTGCCTCTCAGACAGAAACAGACGAGCGTAACTCTCTGCTCCGTTCTGTGTACGTATCTTGCTGTGTCACTGCTTTGTACTCAGCACACCGTACTTCTACATGTCTTTCCTGTCACACCACTGAGGAAGAGAGAGGATACCCCCCCAAACCCTGCTCTCTCTAATCCTTAAGTTTTTCTTTTCTACTTTTAATCTCTCTCATGCCAAACCCTTTGTCCGTCTCAGTTTTTCCTGCCCCTAATCTATTTTTGGGCCTACGTACTACAACACTCATGCACAGCCCTCTTTGCGCCCTTACGGGTCCCCACTGCGCTGACAGACCACGCATCCCCGATGCATAGAAGGGACCCTGTGTTGCTGCGCCATTGAGCGAGGCCTCATGATGTCACAGGGAAATTGCCGTCATCCCTCACTCGCACGCTGACTGCACAGAGACGCGGCCCCTCCCCCTCCGCTCCCTTTTCTTCCCATCGCCGTGGTGAATGGAATTGCATGGCTGTGCAGTTCAATCACTGTCAAGTGCAAAGAAAAGGGGTCTCTTGTGCAAAATTTCATGATTCACAATTGATTAAATAGGGGTGTCATTTCATGGCTGAACAGGGAGGTGCGCGACAGGAGGAAGAGGAGGGGTAAGAAACTTTTCTTCATGCCCTTGTGAGATATGGCTCAGAAATCGCCTGGATGGGCTTTATTCAAAGTCGGGAGATGTAAGTTTCTGGGGTTTATTCAAAGAGAGGAAATATTAGGACGCCAAAGGAGAGAAAAGAGCGTGAAGAGGCCCAGTAGGAGAATTGCCAATATCTTAACAAGGCCTGTTAAATGGCTTTCAGTGGCTGGAGATATATAGGCTTAATACTCTGTTTGCAAGCCGAATGATTTAGATTCCTGTTGTCATCTGGAAACTTTCTGGATTCACCTCGTGAGGAGGCGGTTGAGGATAAAGGACAAGTTATTTCAGCATCAACCTGAAGGCATGAGGAGCGTATTTAGACCCCACTGTCACACAAAACAATAGTTAATGTTAAAGTATGAGGAGTTAATGAGCTTATAAAACATTTTTCAGCATAATTTTACAGACATTGGTCAGAATTTAAACCTAAAATGGAGTTTAAAGTCAAATTTGACATAATATCCACCCATTAAAGCTACTGGTGTTTCAGTTTTGGCATAATGTGATGATCGTGATTCATACAATATTGAATTTCCATTTTGTGATCGCAGCAAAAATAAACACTAACATTTCTCCTAAGTTACTTTTGAACCATACAGGGTCTCATCCAGACTACCGTTTTTATGCAGCATTTCAGAAAATAAGTCATAAGCCAAGGACTTCTCTTGTTATCACAGTTGTTCTTGTACTAATAATCAAATGTTGAATTCTGTCTGACATTGACATTATTCAACATGGGATTAATTGTGGGAGAACATCACGTTGAACAGTGTCAAGTATTGATTCAGTGCTTTGTAACGATGGCGGTTCAGACTCTTGTTAGCAAACAGTGACTGGGATCAGCAATGTAAAGCTCCCAGTATTTGTGGAACAGCTGCCTGGTGGTTCACAGACAGTTTAAATTTAGTTCAATTTCCTCTGTTTCAGACAAGTTAATAAAAGCCTGTACCCTGCTGTCAGTCTTGTTTTCCTCTGTTTTCTGTCGCCCGGTGAATATCAGAAGCAACTGCTGGCCGTGCAGTTTTGTGTTAAAATATACCGACTGAACTTTGGGATGAGTGTTCGCCCTGCACTTTGGTTTGCCGATCTCAGCGCAGCAGGTGAAGAAGCAGGCGTCCCGAGCTTCACTGATAGGTTTTATCCAGCTGTTGAGATCCATGTTGATTTGAGTTCTGCAAGCAATCGGCAAGCTGTCAAACTTGTGAGAGTGCAGGGCGAAATAAATTTCTGCTCTGAATAGTTTTCTCACAGTATGAGAACACCCAAAAACCTTGTCCAGAACTAGAACACATAGAGTGATTCCTGCCTGCACACACAAAAAAAAGGAAAGAAGAATGAATGGGAGAAAGACATGCTGTGCGGTGGAGCCCAGCCTGTCTATGGATCACTATTTGCAGATTATTCTGTAGAACATGGTTTAATATTATTCACTGATTTTTGTATTTTGTATGTTTGTAGAGCATGTTGAAACTATTCCAAAATGAGGCTGCTTGGGATGTTGATACACCAAAGCTCTACGCTACTTAATATTTTACTGACTGTTGTTTGCAATCAGCCAATCAAGGAGCGCCTTTTATTTTCCTTAGCAATGACTGGCTGCAGCCCCAAAAGCAGAGAACAAGAAAACTGTAGATATTACTTTATAATATAGCACTAAAATGGTTTAAACTACGTATCAATACAGGTTAAAAGGACCAGAGGGGATCTCAACTTTTCAGATTTTAGCTATTAACATGTGGATGTCCAACCCAGCGCATCTCAACTACTGGTGGATGTGCTGTACCAATTAAAGATGTGAATGAAATGTGAGAAGTTTGATGGAGTAACTCTACATGCTAACTTCATGAGGCCTAAAATCAGATGTTTAATTTTAAGTGTAATTATGACTTTAGCAGAAAACTTGTATTTTATTACAGAAGTCCAGATGGTGAGGAGAAAGTGCAAAACCCCATCACTTCTCATGCTGAACGTCTTCAGCTATGTCACATGATTCATGTGTGACTGAGCGGTGCTGGTGTTGTTCAGCTTGATGTGCAGGTGCATGTGTGTGTGTGTGTGTGTGTCTGCGCTTGTTAAAACATCTATGGAAGCTGCCTTAATGCCAAGAAGGTGAACCAAAACTGAAGCACTGCATTCATTTCGTTGTTCTTCAGATCTTTTTGCTCTGACATTATTTGCAATGTGAGATCCCACACAGAGCAAATCTTCAGGGTCATCTTTCAACTTCATTTTCTACTTAATCCAATTCAAGTGTAGAAGTTTCAGAAGTGAATATTGTTCGTCTCCACGCAGATTTTCTTATATTTCCTCCGTAATGGTCACAACAGGTCATTTCCACATCAGAAAGTTGATGTTAATGAAATGACACTTTATGACATTTATCTGATGATATTATTCAGAAACACACATCCTGTGTGTGCAAAATGCATTAGCTTGAATTTGCAGACTTTCTATATTCTAAAAAGCAATGAGCAGTGATTTTAATAATTCAGCGTTCAAGATTAGAATACAAAGATTCAGCTGCGCATGTTGTGTTTTGTAATCAGGAGATGTGCTTCTTTTTTTTTTCTGCTAGAAGACAAATATAATTAATTGCGGAAGATGCAGCGTCAAACAACCAGAACGTAATCAGGATCACGGTCCAAAACAATTGGTTGGAAATGTGTCTCAAAAGTAGAGAAAGTACCCCCTTTAATCTTTTATTTTTTTCATTTAAGTTTTTTTTTTTCTTTTTCTTTTTTCTGCAGAAACATATTTTGCTTTGATCATTCAAAGGTGTGTTTTTTGCGTGTCAAGATAAATTTTAATTTTTTTGTTATCATTTTGTTGTATGCACAGACTAAAAGGTATAGGTCATTACTTTAGTCTTGCAAAAATAGGAAAGACTCCTGCATAACCTACCCTCTATCAGTAGCAGTGCTGCTTTCCTTGTTGATGGTATTTCAGTTTTTGCCATCTAGTCGTCATTGTAAGGATCACAATTGTAGAGGTGTTGCTTTCCAATTCTGATTCAATCTGATTTAATAAAAACATATTTACCTTCTTAAGGAGTTCTTGTTTTATGATATCACATTTAAAAAAAGAGTCATTTCCTGGATTTCTGGCAAAGAGACGGTCAAATTATATAGTGATATTATCAAGTTGGTGTTTATAGGAGCCAATGTGCAGCAGCAATCAGTAAGCTTTTTTTTCATGTACATATAATTAACTATTGTCAGAGATATTGTGTTAAATTGTAAGGTACAATTTAACACACACACATATATAAATATATATATAAATATGTTTCTTGCTCCATATGAAACTTGTATCTGTTTTGTAGTTTTTTTGTGTGTGCAAACATTACTCTGAAAAGCCTTTTTATCCAAAAACATATAAGTCGCTTTCAGTTTCAGTGCTATGCTGTGTAGGGTGAATATGTAATGAGATCAGTAATGGCTCTGAAGGCTCTCTAATGAGTCATAAATCAGCCAGCGTGAACAAAAGAAGTGACCCTGAAACGATTGTAAAAGCTACAGGGAAATTTAGCAATTATTGTTTCAATGTACACAGCCTTGCCTTTTCTGTCGCGTGTAAAAATCAAAAAGAAAAAAAAAACCCAGACAGCTACATGTCTAGATGCAGCTCTAATTTACAAACGACTTACCCTTCTGTTATTTTAGATTTATAAAAATGTTATACTTCACAAACTCGAACGTTGAGCCTGTGACCAAGACGACTGACTCACTGTTATAGTTTAAAAACTGAGTTAACACATCGTTGGTGCTTTCTGACTTTCCTTTTTTGGAGACTTTGCTCAAGAAGTCTGTTTTGACAAACCTGTAGGTTTATTTGATGAGTGAAAAATCCCCTGGTTATCTGCTGTCATTAAATATAACACATACATCCCACAGTAGTGCTTGAAAAAAGACCGAGAGGTTCTGACTGTACGGATTGAGATGATTAAAGAATAGAAACAATTCAATGTGAGAACCATTAACAGTAATACACAAAGCCTGGATCTGAGAAAAAAAAATCACAACCTGCAGCTTCCTCGACTAATAACAAATAAAACAAATAAACTTGTCACTTTTAATACCATTAAGGGCCTGTAGAAACTGTCTCAAAATGAATGTTTCGTCATGAGTCCAAGTTTATGTGCCGTTTTGCAATATTTAAGGAATAGAAACTACAGTGTTGTGGGAATCATTCTGTCTTTCTGGGCATTTTAGTATCTTGACAAAGCAAAAATACACGTGCAAATACAGTTTGCGAAGCCACAGAGTTGCAACAGCAGAATCGGATGAAATGGGAATTATGCATCAGTTTGAAACCTCAACTTTGACCTCTGGTCCCAGTGAAACCCCTTGATCTTAGTCTGTGTAACTCTAAAATCTTTCCTCATTGGTTTCAACCAAAATCTTTGCCTGATTCTTAAATATATTTTTGCTATCAGTACACACGATGCGTCCATCTCAAATTTCCTAGACAGAAAGTGTTACTAACGTTCACTCTGATGAAAAGACGCACTTCCCCTCCAACACTCCAGCTCCAGGGCTTGTCACAGGGCACACAAGCAGCTTCTGTGCACACCAAACCCAGGTCATTTGGAGCTGCTGCTGAGAGTGCTAATCATGCATTTGCTTGCACACACGCACACACTCCTTCTTTTACCATACATGTGACCAGCATTCTCCAGTTTTGGCCTGTGGTAAAAAAAAAGAAGAAAAAAAAAGGGGGTTTTAAGAGAATGTCTAAAGGGAGAAATAGAGAAAGGAAGCTCGGAAAACACGCAGAACACAGAAAGTAATGAAATCTTACAGCTTGGTTGCCAGTGAAGAGACTATTTTGTGTTTCCAGAAGCCAGAAAGATGTGTCATCTTAATGTTTCCCAGGCAGGAATATGCACTTTATTGATTAAAAGCAGTAATTGGTGACAAATAGGCAGACAGTGGGAAAAGAAAATGTGGATTCTCCATCAATCCTCCTCTTTGCTGATTTCATAACTGTGGATAAACCTACAAACCATTTGTTCTTTTGTTTTTCTTCTTAAGTATCTTCACTAATTCAGAAGATTAGATTCAGTGTTAAATCACTGTTTGGTGATTATCTTTGAATTAAACTGTTTCCATTTATTTTGGTTCTTATTTGAGTTGTGAAATCTGAAAGTCGGGGTCCTATGATCAAACCTTAGATAAGCAACCTCATGTTGAAAGAGGGATTGTTGATTGGAGTCATCAATCAACAAGTTTTAAATGCTAGTACATTTTGGACAAGAGACAAACTTAAACTTGTAGGCCAGAGTCCCTCAAGGACTAGAGATTTAGAAATATGCTGTGAAGGATTAGATTTAAAACATCAGGTCTGTTTTTCAGAAAGCATGTCTACACTGGGTGAGGAAAATAGAAAAGAATAGCAGTAAAAAAAAACAAAAAAAAAACTGAACCGTTTTAGAGTCATAAGAGGTAAAACGGAAAATGAAGCAGATTGAAAATGACACAACAAAATGAGATATTGTATTAATGGACAAGTGTTTTTGAAAACTCATATTTTATAACTCTATTGGGCTGCACCTCATACATCCACCATCATGAATTTCACAAATTAAAAACATGAATGAATACCTTGGTTAAAAAAATAAAGGAGCAGATGCAAATTGCAGGCAGATTTTCATTCACCAGTGACTAGCAACCTTCGTCTAGAATAGAGAAGTCTAACTGTAGTCTAACACGACGACATGTTGAGGAGGTAAAACAGTTATTAGATCCTGTTTGTTGTGCTGGAGCAGGGATGAGTACTTAATGTATTTTCTGAGAAATAACTACCACATACTCATTCCCACACGCCTTTGCCACATTTTTTGTTCTTCCTAAAACCTGCTGGTTTCTTCTTCAAGTTTACTACATGAAGAACATTCAGCTTTTATTCAAACTGAGAGATCAGCCCACTTAGTCACTTACAAATCTTTGTCATGTTTGACTGGAACACTTCGGGGCCCCCCTCATTGACACATTTAACTCCATTCTGGCTCATTTCTCACTGAGGCGTCCTCAGGTGCTGGAGCAGCTGTGCACCAAGTCTGTCAACTGCATCAGTCTTCCATGTCGCGCCAGACGCCACGTCTTGCTCAGAGAATTGCTGCCACTGGTTCAGGTAATTAATCTGAGCTCGTTAGCCACATGGAAGGCAGGTTGTGCAGAGATTTGCCCACCCTCTCGACATTGGCAACACAGCACACACACTCTCCCGTAGATAGTGACTCTGAGGCTTTAAGAGTCTATGAGGAGTTTTTTTGTTTATTTTGGTTTGGTCAGTTCTCTGGTGTTCGGTTTGTAATGGCTGTCCATTGTTTGTAGACGTGCACTGGGAATCTTCAACATCATTAGATTTGTTTGCTTTTTCTTTAGCTGAATTGTAAAATTCAATCAAAACTATAAAAATAGAACATCCAATAATATCTATTCGTAAACAAGCGGTTTATTTTCTGTATTTAGCAAGAGGAATTTCTTTTTTTTTTTTTTTTTGAAAAGTAAACATTTTTAAGGCCAAGTGTCCAGACGAAATTTTGTCTGAACAATGACGATGCTAATCAGGTTTGGTGGGCCAATTAGATCAGATAAAGGTTATACTCAGATCCAGCTCACAAAACGTGACCATGCATGACATCGGGTTTTTCCACACGTATAATAAAAATACATCTTTTTTTAAAGTGCTCCTAATTCCAAGAAAAGCATTGAGAATAATCCCTCTTTGTTTTCTCACACATCAAATTATGGCTTAATTTATGTCACAATAAAAATGCTTACAAAACATTCCTATCAGCTCCACCGTCTCATTTCTATGTTGCTAGAGAAGTGATGTAAACACCCAGAGTGACCTGATCTCGGAAGCAGATGTTAACGTTAGCATAGCAGCTAAAGGTTAGCCTGTGAGTCACTTGTGTCCCGTCAAAACGCTTCTTAGACAATGTGATGCAGGCAGTTTTGTGTTAAAATGGCCTCAAATCTTTTGTAACTTGTCTGAAGTATTTGCATTTTGCCTCAATGAGCAAAGCGGAGCAACTCAAGAGCTATTCCAGGGTTAGATGAAAACAAGCCCTTTAAATATACCTTCAAAATAAAAGCCAACTGAAATGATGGGGTGAATATGATCTGTGTTGTTATCATGTGGGTTTTCACATCTTCCTTGGGACTGCAAGAGCAAATGATGGCGTAAGGAAAAGGGAGTAGGGTGTGTAAGGTATTTTCCTCGAACCTACAAAAATAAAAACCACAGACAACGTATATGAATTATATGGTCAAGCTTTTGCAAAAGGAGAAATCTCCATGAACAACTTCTTCAAGCCGTTCACAGAGAGTTCTGATCTGCTTTCACGTGAGCTCCTTCTTTTATTGTCAAAGAAAAACAGTCACATGGGGCAGTCAGGAAACAACAGAGGTCGTAAAATATTTAACCTAAACAACCCATCAATTCAGTTCCAGGTGTGATATCTAATTTACAATCTGAGCCCAGTTCAGCTCTAGGTCAAACTATCAACTAAGGAATGGGTAGATAAACACGAGAAGAATTTAAGGTCTGAGAACCACAAAGTTTGACTATCTCACATGAAGATAAACAGACAGCAGTAACCTCCAGGTCAGTTTATACACACATAAGGAAGAGAACACTTTAAACTAAAAATCACAATAATACTGATTAACATTAGACTGAATATGAACTAAAGTAATAACAAAATGATAATACCAAAAAATATCTAACAGGGTGGACCAGACGAACAGTATTTCTTTTTTTCTTTTACTGAGAGCAAGGAATAAAATGCCAGAGAAGAGGAGGAGGAGGAAGAGGAGGAGGGTGAAGCTGGACAGGTGCTGAAAGACAGATATGTGCTTTTTTTCCCCCCCTTTGCTGCATAGGAGATCGAGGCAAAAGGAAGTGAGAAACAGAGAAAAAAGGACAGGTGAACTATTTCCCCCAGTGGGAGAGGAAATGAGGTAAAGTGGAAAGGGCCAGCTTAGTATTGAGAAATGGACTAAACCATCCCCAGAGGGGGAACTGAAACTCCCAGCTCCATTGGGCCTCTCTCTAAATGTACCTACCAGTGATGGATGATTTTTCTTTTCTTTTTGTTTACACCCTCTGCATTTCCTCACTGTTCAGCACAGCTCAGGGCTCTCCCTGCTTGTGGCTCATTTGTGCGTGTGTGTGTGTGTGTGTGTGTCTGCACAGCCACCTCGCCATATGCCAGGCAATCCCCGCTTTGCCTCCGTGACATTCCCAGGGAGCGGAAAACACACCCCGGCAACAATCGATAGCTCCCTGCAGCTCCATGCCCCAGCTGTAGTCCAAGGCAGCTCTGTCTTCAGTGAGTGCCTCTGCTATTAATTCTGTGTCCCACAGTTTCCTCACGGCCTGCGAGATTAAACAGCAGCACAGCTACTGGAGTCCTTTGCTCACAGAAGGAGGAAGAGAGGAACGCCGTGTGAAGGTTGTGGATTCACAGGAATCTCCTCAGTCTCTGCTTACACATGGACTTCAGGCCACACGGGGCTGCTTCACTGTGTTGGTTTTGGAAACTCAAATCAATATCACAAAGATCTGGAACAATATAAGTTTTTCAAACTCTATAAAGATAAACAATCTTAATGTCTTTGTATGGCATTTTTCAAAATCTGAAAAATCTGTAAAATGTTTTTGTGGCGTTGTCAGAGGTCTTCCACGCCCTCAAAGCTATTAGTTACACAGAAACCCTGTTAAAACGAATTAGTTGAAGTGGGAGAGAATCTTCCAACTCTAGAGATTCACACCTTCGTCGTTCCTTCTGCGCTCCAACACCGTAACCCGCTGCTCCACCCTGCAGCCTCACTGCCACCAATGTAAATAATTCATTATCAACCACTGCAGGAAGCCGGGTCACAGCTTTCCAAAGACCCACGATCAGAAATCAGAAAGAATTGTGCTCACCGCATCTCTCGATATGTTATCGAGAAGACGTTAGATCCTCTATGTTGGATTGTCTGCGTGATCACGCCCCAGCTTGTCTTCCTAGAAGCGTAGTTAAAGGATTTTATGCTCTCCCACAAACTGTAAAAGATTTAGACTCTCTACCATTAGCTTTGCTTTGGGGAGTACGTGCCTTACAAGTCCAACAACATATCGTCGCCACATGCCAGACTTGTCATTTTTAATTTAACAAGAGAAACACAAGAGAGAGAAAAAAAACTGTCTTATGTTAAAAGCAAGAAAAGCTTTTAACTACTAGCATCTCACCTCTCTAACTTCTGTGTTGTGTCTGTCTTCTACTAAGTTGAGGCACACACTTGAGGTGGTGTTTTTTTTTTTTTGTTTTTTTTTTCCCAGGCATTTTTCCAATTTAACTGTGTCCCTCATCTTCTCATATCTCTCTCAGCAGGGATCAAAGCACAAGTGCCTCCAGGGCAAACACATGCTGCTTCGACTTCACTCTGTCTGCCTTAAACAAAGAACAACACTCTCCGTCGTGCACGTTTCGAACAAAATCCACTACAAGCACGAGCTTTACAGGCATAATCGTGACTGCACACAGCCTCATTTTACCTCTGGAAACATCCAGTGACTTGCACTGCGTGGATTAGTCTCCTAAAGCATTCCCTTTGAAACTCCGAGGCAGGGATTTCTTTTTAGGTGATCACCGGCCTAAGCAGCTGTTACACGCAGGATTAACAAGTTCTGCCATTCACAAGACACACAGTCTTGTTTAAACTAGTTGCGGGGGTTACGGCGGGGGGAGGAAAGTATAGTCACAGACAAGGGCAAAGGGGAGACGGGGAGAGGTTATGACAGGCAGGAGAGGTGGCAAAGTGGTGGATTAATAAAGAGGAGGTGAGAAGAGGGAGAAAGTGAGGTGTGAGAGAGGCAAAAATGGGTAGCAGATGATCAGAGAAGAGGAGGGAGATGTGCAAGAAAGGATGAGGAATGATCGGAGTGGAGCGGAGGGGAGGGAACGAGATGTGTGAAGAGAAGTGTGAAGGGCAGGAGCGAGGGAAGAGGCAGAGATTCAGAGGAGAAGAGAGGCAGGCAGCTTTAACGCATCTAATTTAGTGAGAACCAGACCTCCGCCAAGGAGGAAGCTTCGAGGGAAATGACAATGAGAGCGTTGTCCCCCCCGTCTTGTTTTCCCTGCAGTTTTCCGTTGCGCCGTATAATATCATCCCCCCCCTCCTGTCTCTCTGAGCGTGAAAGTGTCCCACCTTTGTAATTGTGCGAGTACAAGGTGTTTACAGCGAGGAAAGGTCAACGGGGCGATAACAGACCTGGCTGTAGGGGTGGAAAGACATTTTCAACCCATCTCGCTTCTCTCTCCCGTGCGTCGCACCTGTCCTGGTCCTGATTCTCTCTCACAGGCTTTATTTTCCACACATATCTATGATCCCTGCTGTCGTAGTGCCTGGGAGAAAGATCCAAACTCTGGGTAATTTTTTTTCACATTTTAACGTTTCCTTTTCAATAATTTGACAAATTTCATGAAGTTTAGCTCCACTTCACAGTTCTGTGCTACTTTCAGTTAATGTTTCACTTAAAATCCTTGTAAAATTCATAGAAAGAAAATATTTAAAACGTTTGAAAGCCCCCTATATGTCTCTCCCCAGCTGCTCTTTGTCGTCCTGTTTTTTCTCTTTCAAAATCCTGATTAGCTTCTATAGAAGGGTGCATTACAGCAGGTTGGCAGCAGCTTTTTCTGTTCCCCCCCCCGTTTCATGCATCACAGAACATTTCAGTAGAGAAAATCCACATAGCTTGCACCCTGTGCCAGTGCTCCTTCATCTTCCACCGCTGTGTCACTCACTAGCAGATTTTTGTGCTGCTGTGCCCTGTGCTCCCCTATGCTTTCAGCCTATTCTGCTGGAAAAACAGAGGACGGGCACAAGCAAACAATCCCGTTCACTCTGAGACTATCTCCAATATGCAGCCATGCAGTGCCGAGCAGTGCAGTCAGACGCCACGCCTCTGTAATTTCTTTGCATTTTTATTTGTCTCAAGCAAAAGGGAGAACGCACGCGCGCACACTTGCTCATCCACGCTCACGCTCGGTCATGTTCTGCATCTTTATTCCCTCTTGGTGTTTTGTTTGCGGAGCGTTGGGTCTGTTCGAAGGAGATTTTAATTGAAACCAAGGGCTAATCTGATGACGGCACGGAGCAGCGGAGTCCTTAGACCTGTATCACCTTGAGTTATGTAGCACCCTGTGGTGCCTTGCTGCTTCATTTCATGGCTCGTGGTTCAGTGCCGAGTCATTAATGCCATGTTGATTGTTAATCCAACACTTGATATGCACGGTGCTCGCTCAGTTCTGATCTTGTTTTTCTTGTTTGTGTCCCCCCTCTTCTCTTTCTCTTACTTCTCTCTCCCAACACTTCCTTTTGTCTCTGTCCTCCTCTGCTCCACCTGTCTCCTTCCAGGACGGGTACTACTCCCACCGGCCGAAGGAGAAAAGCAGAGTCGACAGCAACAATGAGAACTCGGTGCCGAAAGACTTTGAGAACATAGATAATAGTAATTTCGGTGCCCGTTCGCACCGGCAATCTGTGGGCGCCACCAGCAGCAAGCAGCGGGAGCGTGCTCAAGGGAAGCCCCACACCCAGCAGCAGGCCTGGCACGAGAGCTCTCCCAGACTGGGCCGCAGCTCCAATGAGATTTTGCCGATAGGCCACCAGTCGCTAGAACTGGGAAACAACGCCTCCTATCCTGGTGGCCAGGGCATCGCCGGAGTCCTGCAGCAGCAGCACACTCGTACCTCACTTGACCAGCCTGACCAGTCCCAGCACAGACATCAGCATCCACACAGGAAACAGGCAACCACACCAACACTGGAGGTGACGTACGATCAGCCGCCGCAATGTGAGATCAGCGGCAAGGAAGCCATTTCTGCCCTGTCCAGAGCCAAGAGCAAGGAGTGCCGGCAACAGATTGCTGAGGTCTACTGTCGACACAAAGAGGGCCAGCTAATGCCTGATGCAGTAACTCGTTATTGCCCTATTGAAGGTAAGTGCATTACTCTAGTGAAGGGCTGTCATGGTTTTATGTTTACATGAGAGGCAGAATTTGAATGCCCTCCCAATTTGTGTGGCTTTTATTTGATTATGCAATTTCCAATCAAGAAGAACGGTGTGAATCTGTTCCAGTAAGTTGATCTCGATTGCAGCAGGAGTTCTTGCTGTCTGGAAAGGATGTTAGCACCGGGTCAGGGATACTTTGTAAGGAAAAGATAATTACAAAGTGTGTACACATATTTAACTACCGCAATAGCTTCATCAGTGATTTTGTTTGAGGAAAGTGACACAACTAAACATTGAAGCAATGAGTCTGGGCTTCGTTCTCTGGAGACATTAAGTAGGAGAATACATCAGGGTTAATGTCTGGAATAGCCATAAACAAATTAGCTACATCTTGGAAGGAGACACAACTCAGCAGAAGCACCGAGCCAGGAGTACTTTCTATGGGAAAAAAAACAGAAAGAGTAGCTGTAGTACTCTTTCTACTACAGCTACTCCAAATGAGACAGTAGCTGCGTTTCCATTAACTGTAAAATTTCGCAAATTGCAATTACAATTGTTGCTACTGGTGAAAAAGGACGAAGAAGACAACAGGAAGTAGTGGACGATGGTGTGGTGTTGCTTTTGTTTTGAAAAGTGCGGCTGGCTGTACCCGAGCTCTCACAACACTGCACAGTTCATAAAAAGTTGTGCGCCATTCAAATGTGTCGAATCTGGTTTCTATAAAAAAAAAAAAAACAGATTATGTTAAAGTTGATGGCTATGAATGGCCATTTAACATTTTTTAAAATCAAACAGAAATACGTGTTTCAGGCAGACAGCTGTCTTTCTAGGCTTCCTCTCAGACATTCAAACTCATTTGTGACTAAAAATTATAATCACCATTTGAAAAGGTATCACTGCGTCTCAGCCAACACCGAGACATCCGAATGCAAATTCAGGATCTGATCTGATTGTCGGAGCTGTCAACAGGCGAACTTTCTGATTAAAAAGTTTCCAAAGATTCCCTGCGACTCCTGCCCCCTCCTCTTCTTCTCCCTCTGTTTGGAATTGTGAAAAAGAGCCGCCATTTTGCTGTGACACTTCTCTTTCAGTCGCTCCTCACATTTCAGTGTTGCACTACGCGCCGCTGTCCTCAGTGCTGCTGACAGAGCAGCATTTGAAATGGGAAGCATCCTCACCGGACGCCGAGTTCTCCAGTCCACAGAGAGTTCTGCATAGTAGCTTGAAGCTGGAAAGTTACTTGTGTAACAGTGTTGGGCGGAAAACGTATTTGGTTCCTTACCGAGTTCTGATGTATGGAAAAAGTAATTCCTAGTGTGCTGTGCCATTCTTCGCTGCTAAAAATACCAAGTGGCAATGAGTCTTTTCAATCGCAGAAGAGAAACTTTAGCCCTCCCAGTGGATTATTTTAATGTCGTCTCATTGGTGGGTTTTCAAGCTTTGTAAAATCTATGTAGTGTCAGAGGACATCATCTCTTGGGATTTAAGCCCAGACGTTGACTCTGCCTCTCCAAAGCCCTCAATTATCTATGTATGTTTTTTAAACTAAAGGAGGGATCAATCGACCGTTTTGATTGTCCGTTAAAGAGCAAAAACAACGATCGTATTAGTTGGAATGAAGCAACAAAACAGGCCCAGACCATCACACTGCCGCCACTGTTTAGTTTAATCCCGACACGCAACTTCATTGAAGTTCCACTTTTATTTTGTCAATCCACAGAATATTTTTTTTCCAAAAGCTTTGAAGATGATCAAGATGTTTTTTGGCGAATTTGAGGCAGGCCTTCGTCGGCTTTTTCATTTTCTTTCTTTCTTCTTTTCTCTTCTTCAGCGCTCTCCCATGGATTAAATTTTTCCCGGCATCTTTCCTTGTTGAATCGTGAACACTGACCCGGACTGGTGAAAGTGGCTCCTGAAGCTCTCTCGTCGTTTTCCTGTTCTGATCTTTGAGCCCACTTCAGGCTGCCACACAGGTTTTCTTCCAGTCGTTTATTGGTTCCCCAGCTCGGTCAGAGGGAACGCCTCGGTTTGAGTCCTGAAACCAAACCAAAATGATAACTGTCACAGTTTCTTTGTGACTCAACATGGAAATGAATCATTTTTAACAGCGTGAGGTTGGACTGGTTTTTCCTTTAACAAATGAAGTCATTGTTTAAAAACGAAATGTTGATTATTCAGGTTATCTTTGAAACTGAAATTTGTGTGATGAATTGAGAAAATTTTAACAAAAAACAAATCAAGAAGATATCAGAAAGGAACAAATATATATATATATATATATATATACAGAATCGTACATACCAAGCTAAATGTAAATTTCTTGGAGCATAAGTTAGTCATCTACAAAATCACAAATTAATTTATGTTTATAGACAATTCCTCCTAAAACCTGTCATTGAGCCTTTAAATAAGTAAAATTAAATTGAAGTTTTCAGTGCAACTTTTATAGGAAAGCAGGAAATATAGATTAAAAAAATAGGAGTGAGCAGTACATTAAGTAGAATGAAATTAAGGGCTCTGGGAAGTTATCATTGGGAGAAAATCTTGTTAAAAGTTATTCTGAATGATTTTCCTTCCTTTTTGTCTTGTTTTTACATGTTACTTTTCTTATTACGTCTGCCTAATCTTTGCCGTGAAGGCTCTTTTTTTCCCCCCCAGAGGAAACAACAAGAGTAACCACTTCACAAAGTTAAGTACAGACAGTAGGTCTATAGTGAAGCTTAAGTAGACGGAGAAAAATTTCCTCGTCTCGTAATTGCAATTTCTCATCAAAGCTGAGGTACGTCCCCCGCTCTCACCCCTCCGACGTGTAATTGGTGGAGTAAATTGTTGGATAAAATTGGGATGCTGCTTGTTCTCCCCAAATTGGTTTTTTTTTTGGTTTGTTTTGTCAAGCTGGCCACAGAACACAGGTTCCCTCATCTTTTTCAGACACAGCACGCTCACAAATTTATGGACATCTGCAAGGCTGGTTGTGGATTCTGTAAACAAAATCTGTTGCGCCGGCAGCCATCAGCGAGTTGCACGCATCAGCAGGCATGTTGAAGTGAACATTGCATACACACACATGCGAGCGCACGCAAGGCAGCGGACTGTATGCAATGCAGACAGCAGGAGAGGAGGAGAAACCTATTATACCTCCTGCCTGCTCTGCTGAGATACCTCTCCTACCCCAGCTCCTGTTGTTATAACTTGACGAAGCACAATGACTTTGCAACTTTGGTGCATTCCTTTTCCTCATCAGCGGGAGCGTTGCCCGTCTGTGCCTGATCTCTTGTCATCTCACACAGCCAGTCGCAGCCCACTTGAACTGACAATTTGATCAAAAGAGACAAAGAAATTGAAAAGGGCTCTCCCCTGGTGGCTGGGCTGTAACAACACAACAACTAAATTAAATCACTTTTCTTTCTCTTCGTCCGCCTGCTGCCTGCCAACGTGTTATTTCTCCTCCCTTCCCAATCAAGTCTTAACCTCGTTAGGCGAAAATGCCCAATTTGGTTTGATCGACTTTCAATCCTCGAGGCTTCGGCTAGATTAGCAATTGTGTTAGTTCTGCATTAGAGTCGTTGAATTTAGGGGGAACATGTTCACCCTCGATGATCTCATATGCTGACTTTGATAGCGACATGACTGCAGCCGAATCAACAGGCAGCTGCTTTCTGATGGGAGCAGAAAGGCCTCATTTGGAAAAAGATCCAACTGAATAGTGATAAATATTGGTAGAAAAATGATGACTGTGTCTTAAACCATGAAGAATTATTTAGGTCTACTGAAAGAAATAATTATTTTCAAAATCCTATTGAAATAGATGTCAATAAATAGTTAGGAGTGACCTGGCAGTCCTTATTGGACAATTGCAGAATTGGACTAAAAGTTATGAAAGCATTTGAAGTTCAGATATTTGTAAAAGATTATTGTACTGTAACACTTGGGTTGTGTTTAAGGGAGGAAAGGAGGTCCAGAACTCACAACGACACTGGTACTGGGAACTCCACAGTGTTGTCCTTTAATAAACACACTCTTCACCAACCTTACAAAGCCCGGATGCACGGCTGCTATATTATCAAACATGAAAATGAGCCAAACTTCACGTAACGTCACTGAAAGTTAGGAAGCTAAAAGTCCGTCTCGGTCCATGTGTCCATCTGTAGCACGTTTTCCCCACGCTCTCCACGGAGGAGCAGTGACATCATTAGCGATACTAGAGTATCTTAAAGAGACACTACACAATTACCACCCTACAATCTGTGGTAAGAAATATATGAGTAAATGAAAAAAGAAAAATCCAGAAAAAACAACTATTGTTTTACTTACAGTGTCTAAGGAAAACATTATGCTAAAGCCAGACCATCCATAATATGAAAAGTAATAAATCAGGAGGTCTATCTTAAGACCTGGTTCACTGCAGCACAGCCTTTGGGTTTCATAATGTCATGTAATAAAATTGTAAATTAGTTGGGCTTTTGTTTTTAGTACAGATCTTACTGACACATATCGAACTTCACACATTAACCTGCACAGATACCCCAACGGAGAAACATGGTGGTGGCGGCATCAATCTTTTATTTAGCCACGGCGAAGATGGATGGAGCCTAATAAAATCCTGGAAGAAAACTTACTGGAGTTTGTAAAATACTTGGAGTTGGCATTCATCTTCCAGCAGAGCGACCATAAACATCCAGCCAGAGCGACAAAGACCAAAGTATATTCATGTGCTAGAATGGCCAAGTCAAATCTGCGGAAAGATATGAAAATGTGTCTTCGCTCTGTCTGCGAAGATAAACCAAATATGACACTTTGGAAACATCAAATGCAATACCAATTTGGTTATTCATACCACTTTTTCTTTTATCTGCAAATCTCACTATGTGTCTTTTTCTTCTCTTTTAAAGCAGAGAAGACATTTTCTAATGCAATTTGGTACATGCCCTCTGGGACCTTATTCAGCTCTTCTTCTAACCTTTCATATGAGCATTTAAGATGGAGGGTGTGTCAGAGCCAGACGTTACACAGGATGATGGAGGAAGAGTGCGGGATGATAGCAGATGAGGGAAAGGCAGTTTCAAAGATTGATAGCAAGCTCTTAGCTCAGGTACACAGTCTGCTCAGAGAATATGCCACGCAAAGCTGCTCTTCTGCAGATGAACAGGTTGACCAAATTGACAATAAAAAAAAAGTTTAGCTCGCACAGAAGTGCTCATTAGTTCAGCCAGACAGTCTTGCTCACACTCTTGGAGTGCTTTGAGAAGCGACTGGCCAATTATCTGACTGCAAAGCAAGCCAGTGGATCTTCTTAGCCGGTCACCAATTACTGTTCAATCTGATACGGCCCGCAGCAGATTTCCCTCAGAGCACACACACACTCTCACACACACACGCACACACACACACACACACACGCACACACATGTGCAAATGGTGGAGCACAAACTCTGTGCTACACAGACGGGATGACGGGAGGTAAAGCCAGTTAGAACCAAGCGAGCGTGTCGTTAACCTTACTCTTGTCGTTGGTCTATAAGCAAATCCACCTTACATTTCAGCAAGTGCAATCATTTTCTACAGAATATGGATATGATGGATACATGCACCGAAACCCGTTGTAATTACAAGGCCTCGGGGCCAGCAGAGAGGGCTTTTCCTTAATTCCAGGCGAATAAACAGTCCACATGTCAGTATTCCCTTAGGTTCCCTGTGTCTACACTACAGACAGACTCTGAGGAGCTGTAACCCTAAATTATAGTAATTTGAGGTTTCAGCACAAGGCATATTTAGTGAATAGAAATCTTTCATACACTCTCTGTGTGCATTTGCTGTGATAGCTAAAGATTTTAAAAACAAACAATGCCCATGATAATTTTTTTAGAGGGGAAGAAGAGCGGGGGAGGTTCGCAGCTTTAAGGGATTCAACGAAAGTCTGTTGCTTTTGTACCGATTTAAAATCTCTAAAGTTTATTTTACATTGTAAGATTTATGTTGGTATAAATTTTTAAGGGTTGTTTAAGCGTGGTAGAAAGCCACACAATGACGCAAAGCCATGTTTCCAACAATTCTCCACGGACCTCTGGGATTGTTTCATTTGACAGGCCACAACCTGGGTGTGTGTCCCCACATTCATACTGGTGTCATCTTTTGCAAAGTCCAAGGCGTCTTCGGGGAGTTTGGCCTGTTGTGGTATGATGGCACTCTGTCATCCCAAGCTACGCCCGGATTCCCGGAGGAACCTCTGATAGGATTCCTGTCTGTGGGAGGACGGCGGTTACAGCAGATTTTATGTGGCTGGAACTGTTGAAATGGCTCCAAATCAATCAGATGACGACTGAATGGGCGAGTCGTAGCGTTGTGCTTCTGTAGCATTACATCTTTCCTGATTCTGTTTTTATGTTCTCGTTTGGTTTTGTAATTGTGACAAATTTGGGTGTTAATGTCTCATTGAGCACTCAGTCTGGAGTGATTATTTTATTCCCCTTTTTCAAAGGGAATGCGGACCAGTGTTGGACCCTCTTTTTCTTAAGATACACACAATATATGAATCATAACTGAGTGCAAATTCAAGAGATAGATAGATAGATAGATAGATAGATAGATAGATAGATAGATATATAGATAGATAGATAGATAGATAGATAGATAGATAGATAGATCCATAACATTTCTATGCTTATTTTTCTTTTTTTTCCTTTTGATTCTTTGACATTATGTACCAAGAATGCACTACTATCTCAGTGTTGTCTTTGGCTTTTACTTGTCATATTAAAATACATATTTTGTCTAGAAACAGCCTGAAATCACCTATCCTTGTGGTATCAAACATTAACTTTCAAATGTGCCTGATAAAAATAGGTAAAATTGCCCAAAACAGATAAAAAGGATCGGACAAAAAAGGCTCTTTGGCCTAAATTTCTCTAATGCAGCTGACCCTAAAAAATAACTGTTACCCATTCTTTGCATTTATTCTCTTTATTCTACTTATTCTGGTTTGATTGAATAATTTCTCATGAATAACACAAAACTCTTTGCTATTTGTCAACCTGTGAAGGTAAAGCCAATGTGAACATCCAGTGGGATGAAGACTCTGTGGAGAGCTTTCCACTGAAACCAGTGAGAATAGCTTTTGTCCTGGTGATTCACGGACGAGCCTCTCGCCAGTTCCAGCGTCTCTTCAAAGCCATCTACCACACCTCTCACTTCTACTACATTCACGTCGACCAGGTGAGCTGCAGAGGACCTGAACCATGGTTTAAAACAGGAGCCACGCGACTCCAAAGCACAGTTTGTTTCCTCTCTCTCTTTCAGCGCTCCAACTACCTGCACAGGCAGGTGCAGGCCCTCGCTGCCCAGTATCCCAACGTGAGGGTGACGCCCTGGCGCATGGCCACCATCTGGGGGGGAGCCAGTTTGCTGACCATGTATCTGCGCAGCATGGCTGATCTGCTGGCCATGAGGGACTGGAGCTGGGATTTTTTCATCAATCTCAGCGCTGCCGACTATCCGATCAGGTAACAGAGGAACCTCACGTTACAGTAAAAGCCTGGAGGGAGATTTCTGAAATGCAGATATGCAGGGCTCCATAAAGATGAGCAATCTTCCCATGCTGCTGTTCTGGGTTAGGAAACGTGGGTCAGAATTTTTAGATGTTAGTTCTTATTTTCTTAAAAGCATTTGTCTTCAGCAGAACACATAAGAACAGCATTCAAGACGTTTTGCTGACTTCCTTAGATAGTTGATTATTATTTACATTAGGAGCAGATGCTTTAGGGTCCGACTTTCTCACTAGTCCAGTCAGAGAGCTAGCATCGCTAAACAAGAAGAGACTATAGTCAGTGAGCAGGAAAAATAGACCAGAACCGTTCAGCTTCCATTCCTCTATAAAACAAGAAAATACTTTACATCTGTCAAATGACTATAAAATATGTAAAGTCAACAGAAACAGAGGTATAACAACAAGACAACATCGACTGCCAAGAATTGTTTTGT
This sequence comes from Poeciliopsis turneri, assembly GCA_922788865.1. Lineage (NCBI taxonomy): Eukaryota > Metazoa > Chordata > Actinopteri > Cyprinodontiformes > Poeciliidae > Poeciliopsis > Poeciliopsis turneri. The sequence continues at coordinate 164,415 of CAKLNU010000667.1, forward strand.
TCATTTGTGAACGCTGTCTTTCACTAGGACATAAATTCAAAAGGCTTTTAAAACTATATTTTTGTGTTTTACTTTTATTTTGAGGTGGAAATTAAAACACAGTTCTTGTTGGTTTGCTGCACCTTGTGGGGTTATGACAACCAGCTTTGCTGATCACTGTTATAGTATTGGCTACATAATATAACAGCCTTAATGTATGAGTCATATGACTGAGTTGACCAGATTTACAACTAACTGCAATGGCCAGGTACTGGACTAAAAATCTATTGAAAAAAAAAAAACAATGTCCCAGAGAACTATTGATCAAAACCTTTAAACGTAACAAGAACAATGTTTTCGTTATCGAATACTATTCAGCAGTAAGAAATGTTGGCGTCTTTAATAAAAAGACATGAGGTCAGAGTGAAGAAATTGCAGTGTAATGCAGAAAAGGATTTTCCTTAAAAGCATCCTGTCACCACAGTACTATCCCACTCTGAGTCAATGCACAAGTAATCCAATACTCTCCAGTCTATGCTTCTGTCGTTAACTGTGAGCTTTAAATACAGTAAAACCAAACAGATCGATGATGTAGCACCTCTGCTTTCTTAAACACTGTTCATTCATACCCTTCTTTTTTTTTTTTTTTTTTCCTTCCCAAGCATCTGCCTTCTAGTTCTCACAACATTGAACAGTTTACATGTTTAACTTACTGCGATTTAATTGCCTAAGGTCAATACCCATTGACTCTCCAGGTCTGTTGTGGACCTCGCCGTCCGAGAATCATCCCTCCAACTCAAAAACATCCCACTTAGGAAGCTGTAAAGTGTAATTAACTGCTGCAAAGTCTACACAGGCGAGACATGAAGTCATGGAAATAGCCTTTTGGAGGAGAAATTTTCATCACTGGTGTGAGTTTACAGTCCTTCGGGGACTTGAGGGTCTGCTGGGTTTTTGATGTAGCTCCACAGCAGCCAATTAAAATCCCCCTATTAAGGAGAGAGTTATCTCCTCAGCACAGCCAGATGTCCACCAGTTGAATTTAGACAAGCTGTAATGGCCACCGGGTGAAAAGCCTCGATGTCTGCAGCTGGAGCGAAGATGCTGGAGCACATGTGGATTTGGATGATGGGCTGGTTCAGTCTCATCTGTTTTGGCCTAATCAATGGCATGCTTTGCTTTTGTATCTCTGCATCAATACTGTTTGCACAAATTGTATGACGCCATCTTAGTCCTGGTCTCAGCCCCCGTTTGTGCAGTCGTGCAGATTTGTTCTCTCTAAACGCTTGTTAAGCCGTCTGATTAAACATATTTGTGAGTGTGCTGCTTTTTTTAATGTTATTATTATTTTCTATCATTTGCATGTGGAGGGTGTTGGTGTTAGGAAAACGGCTGACAGTGGAGGTTTTTAAGCCCCGTCTGCTGGGAAACGAAACGATTGATGGAGCGAAAGAAGGAGCAGAGAGGCAGAAATGACAGGAAAAGGAGAACGAATAGGCGGTTAGAGGAGGGGAATGAGAGGAAACTGCACGATTTGGATCCATGCAATATGAAAATATGGAAATTGCACTCTTGTATCTTTGCTTAGGAAGTGCATGTGCAGCCAAGGCATGTCTTTAACCAAGTCTGCGAAGTGCGTGTTTTTATTGAGTTGAACTTGCAGATCTTTTTTTTTTTTTTTTTTTTCTCCCTATAAGTGCCAGGTCTGGGTTCAAGCCTAAGTGAGAGTGAGTCCCTAAGTGAGTTGCTGGAGGGCTCAAGTGCCCTCCAGCAACAAGCTGACACCCATTCAGCCTTTTTTCCAGTTGACAACCCCGTCTCTTATCTTCAGGAGGGAATCTGAGAAAAAAATATATATATATTTTCTCTGCGTAATAAGCAGCTTCACATTATTATTTCGTACTCACTCTCTCAAAAACACCAGCAGACATAGAGCTTCTTCGAGGACCATCAAAGCTACTATATTACAGTTCTTAACTAGACTAATATTTAGCTGAATAATTAAAGACACCAAACAAAAGAACATTGATGGATTTATAAAATGCAATTACACTGAGCTTTGATGGTTTATTTTCTCCCTGAAGACACGTTTTGTGTGTTGCTCATAATTCTGCAGCCTAAAAAGAAACAATCATGTGCTTTTTTAGCATGTTTGTTTGTGCTGTGACAGTCAAAGGCCAGTGTGATAACCATGAGTAAGAATACCACAATTTCAGTAACACCACAAAAAAGTTCAACTTTACCAAATTGCTTCTATTTAAGACATGAAAAGCAGTGATTATATGTTCTGCTAAAAAAATAAAAGAACCTGACATTTCAAGTTCTACAGCTGTAACTGTGCCGCCTATAGCAAAAAATGGATAGAAAGAAGAAATGCTAAATGCTTATTGGTGAGATAATTAAAAGATTTTGCAGCTCTTCATAAAGTAACACAAATACTACAACCTTATATTACCTCATTGTTGAATCTTACTGGCTGCTGTGGGGGTTTTTTTTATAAGCAGAGAGCCTGCACTACTCCACTCATAAAAAATGCTGCTCCTGGTTTTCTAACCAATACAAATGATGGTCGGTGCTCCTCTGGGCTTCTGTTTGAAAAATTTCCAAAGAGATAATTTTGTCTTTTTTGCAGGAGATTGAAAAGTGTATAGGCCTGCAACCAATAGCAACACGTGGTGGAGGGGCAATTTTATATTCTAGCAGAGTAAACTATATTTGGGTAAATGTAAGACTTTGCAGAATGCAGCATGCTTTGAATCTTTTTTATGAGCGTATGAATGAATTGTGGGACATTTAGGCGTCCATACACATGATTTGTTAAATCAACACGCAAAGAAATATAGAATTTTGCACCAGGAAAATTTGTAGCAAACAATGAAAAGAAAACTCGACCTCCTGAGCCGTCATCCACCCAATAAATTCACCTCATAAACTTGAGCTGTCCAGCTCAAGCTACCGCTTCCTCCAAATACAATCATTTTTGTCCCTAAATGTTGCCGCCCGGTGTGAATGCCGTGCGTTGTTGCAGTCTGGAATGCGGGGGGCTCCCCTCGGCCCTGGACTGCCTGACTGTTATTGTTGTTATCAGTGGGACTGGAGACAAGCATTATTTCCCCGCTAATTCCCTGATAATGTCTGCTCTGCCGCATGGATGGCTCTCAAAGGCAATCCCAGAGCCGCTCGTAGAGAGGCTGCTGCGTGTCCACCGGGGAGAGATAGCATGCATGTTTGCATTGGTGTCTGTGTGAGTCCGGTCGGGGTGGAGGATGAGTTACACGCCCTCTTTGCCAGCGAGCGCAGGCCTCTTTCCCAGCTTTTATCTCTGGCGGTTCCTTTAAAAAAAAAAAAAAACTCAGACTTCACCACTGCTTTTTGAAGTCACAGCTTTGTGGGGTAATGATTGACTCATCGGCATCACAGGGTATTCATGTGGGGTAATAAAATTGCGGAGCTTCAGTCTTGTGGATGCCATTGCTGATTTGGAAAATAAACGTGACTCACTCTATTAAAGTGAGGTGATTGTACATCATGTTAGAAAAACAGCCACGAGTGGAGGAACCTGTTCCTCATCGTTACAATTCTCCTCACAGCAGATACTGTCACGTTTTGTCACCTCTATTTTGTTCGGATTTGATGTCCCAGATCTGCAAGAAGTAGTAAAATTATGAAAAGCCATAAAACAAAAAGGACACCTAGCATCAGTAGACAGAGTCACCTGTCTGTCTCTGACTTAAACTAAGTGGTTTGTTAGAGTAGATGTTATGGAGAAAGTTCCCACACTCTGAATGTAGAAAGCTTAGGGTACAATCCGAGACTTTCCAAAATATGACCCTGCACTCTACAGCTCTGTGACAAGAAGTAAAGTCATAACTCTCAGTTGTGTGTTGCCACAATCAATGTAGGGGATACTAAGCATGCAGCAGAAGCAACTCTTTGGCCCACATACAAAACATTTGGCAGGTAACGAAGGAAGTTTTGACACCGGAAAGCCCAGGAAACTCGACTCAATTGTGCAAGAAGCATCAGACCATTTCACAATCTGATTTCTATTTTTTCCGCTTTGAAAATGCACTTTTAAAATAGACCACGTTCCCTGAACTGCATCGTGTAGTTACGACAGCTGCTCATTTGGGGCACTATGACAAGAAGCTGCCCTGGTGACCAGAGGAAGCAGCGAGTTACTGAGCGTGTTGCTCAGAGTGAGAGAAAGGCAACAGCACAGAAAAAGGTACCTGAGAGGGTGAGACTGTGCTGCGTTGCAGGGGTTGCACAGATGTCAAATGGAAGTCTTAAAGGTTTCAGATCACATATATATCCCTGTAAACAATATGACTTTCTCATTTGGATAATCCCGTTGCTATTATACGAACAGTCCACCACAATGAAACATGGTAGTGGAAGCATCATGCTCGGGGAATGTTTTCTTCTGCTGGAACAGGGAAGAACGACAAACTTGTAAGTGGCTGATAAAAATGTCCAGGTGTCACAAGAACCTAGTCAAAGTCCAGACCGAAAAGTTGAGAAGCTGTAGCAAGTCTTGAAAAAATGATTGTAACAGAAAAATATCTCTGGTATAGACAAACCTCAAAAGATTTTAGAGTAAAAGACTCTTATTAAAACTACCTAAAATTATTCACTAAAGCTGAGTGAATCATTTTAGGCATTCACTCAGCTCTCCATATTTTTATTTGTAAAAGGTTTAGTAAATCCAAGTATCCATTCCTCTGTACTTCCTGCTTTTGCCCATCTTTGTGTTGGGCTGTGGGGAAAAAAAAAAAAACTTCAATCCTGGTAAATACCTTACAATTTGTGGATGCAATGAATCAACATTTGAAAAGTTAAGCACTATAAAGACCCGTACAAGGCTTTCTGAGGTACGATGGTGTCTCTGTGTGTGAACAGCACTGTGAGACAGGGCGGCCACAGGGCTGACAGTTAGCAAACTGCACCCAGTGGACAGGGTGACCACTCAGGTGGCAAATCTGGAGCTTGACATGAATTCCCCTGCTTCTTTCTGTGTGTGTGTGTGTGTGTGTGTGTGTGTGTGTGTGTGTGTGTGTGTGTGTGTGTGCGTGCGTGTGCGTGCGTGTGTGTGTGTGTCTGCCCTCCTGCCTGGAGGCATTGTGTGTCTGTGCGCAAGGACTGTACACTGCACTGGCAGTGTGCACACCAGCAGATAGACAGCGTGTGCAGGAGTTGTTGGGGTTGGCGGCGACGGAGACGGAGGTCTGTGCAGCACATCATCCGTTAGGCTTTATGGCTCAAGACCTCCTAAGATAAACCCCCCAGGCTGTGAAATTGCTCCTTCAGGGGAAAATGACATTAATATGCACTTGTCTCTCCCCCCACTGATCCTTGAGCCTCACTGCTCTTTTTCAGAAAGACAATCCCAGCCGTCGTGAAAGGCTCCGGCGCAGATGAGATGTTGGAGCCATTGACTGGGGCAGAGCCTGCAGAGCAAAGCTTTTAGCCTGTCTGGCCCATGTGTTGGTGGAAGCAGACCCCTCTACAGCTTCAGAGCAGCGTGGAGTCATTGATCAAAATAGCGGATAGCGACGCGGTCTTTTTTATAACCCTAAGTAACTTTTAACAGCTTGAAGGAAGTGGAGGAGTAGCAAAGGCAACATCTTTAATTGATTGGTATGTGTGACTCGAAGTCCTTCAGTGATCCTCTTTAAAACCTCAAATATTCCAGTGTAAAATGTCAAATCTCCCCTTTGTGCTCAGGAATGTGTTTGCGCTGCTCCTGCCAGTCGAGAGCTCTGCTTGATGTATGTGCAGTTTGGAATTTAAAGAGCTGTTGTTGACGACATAAGGGGGAATATTTCTGTGCTCACTTAAGACAGGAGATTTATAAGTTTGGTTTTGTGGCATTACAAACACTCACAGAAGCCAGCTGTAACTCCAAATGAGTTTATATTGCTGTAATGTGGAGGGTTGTAAACTTTAATGTGAAAAGGAAGCTGGGAATGGATTTAAAGTTAGAAAGGAAACATTGTTTCTTTGTTTAACTGTGCCGACACCCGAGTATTAGGAGCATGTGGCCGGTCAGTTCTCCTTTCGCAGCGACACCGCGCAGAGCCAGAGCACGCCAGATTTGAATTTTAAAAGGATTTCCGTCCTTAGTCATTAGTTTTAATGAATTTATCCCTCAGAAGACACATCCGATCTGCCCGACACCGGCTTAAGACGAATTTATGAACGACGGCAGCACATACATCATCTCTTTCTCCCTGTTTTAAAGCAGCAATAAGAGCTTAAACACAAGGACCCATGAAGGACCCCATCACTCACATTTCCAAGATGCTGTGAAACAGAAGTAGCAGGGCATGTTTTTTGATTTATTTATTTATTTTTTTCCCTCTGCGATTTTTGAGGAATTTTGAAAAACAGGGTTTTCACTCCCATCCCTCACCTGGATAACTTAATCTGTGAACCTTCTCCCTGATAAATGATTACTGTAATTTCTTTTTCATTTTGCCCAGATTCAAACAGTTATACAGCTGAAAACTGGATGCAGAAAGTATTTTTTGTGGATTTTCATTAACAGACTCAAAATCATAAATACAGGCTCAGGTATGTGTATGGAGGTATCTTGTCTCATTGTGTTTATCAGTGACAATCCAGGTACGGTTCACAGTTTGTGTCTTATCTCATGTTTTTGATGCATCTCAGCTCCAGCACATCTGATTCATTTGGTCACGTTGCGTCCTTAGCATTGTGTCAGTCAGTCATTTATTAAAGTTCGGTACTTGACAGCAGGGAAACACCAGTGCCAGTTTACCAATCTTTAGATTGTAATACACTTTTTCCTCAATAAATCACTGTTAATATGATTCTGCCTTCCTCAGGCACGCACTTTCGTCCTACCGATCCACAAACCATAACACACTTGTTTAGAGCTCTGAGGGAGTGAATATATTATTAAAGGCCAAAGATTTATGGCTCCGTACCACTGATAAATGTTCGTAAACTTCTCATTTATTTTTAGCCAACAGCATTGTTTTCTCTCTTTGGTGCAGTGGACGTTCCAGCACTTGCAGAGTCGACTTAAAACCCGAATGAGTTCAAAACTCGGACAAACGTGCCTGAGCCAAAGTCGCGGCAGTCTCAGTCTCAACTCCCCGTTTGTTACACTTTGTTCTCCCTGTGTTGCTCTCAGGCGTTTACTAATTATAAACGCAGCATAATTTATATATTTTTTTAAGGCGTCTTTTACAACCAGGCTGTAACAGATGAACCCATTTGCGTAACTGTCCTCCAAAAAGTCATTAAACCTATAATTTGTGCTGGAGAATCAATTTCCCTCCACTATACAGCGCTCACCATATGTTCCCAGTCAAGAGTAAGTCATTCTCGTTTTATTTCAGGAACAATAACCAGCTGGTGGCGTTCCTGTCCAAGTACAGAGACCTGAATTTCATTAAGTCCCACGGCCGGGACAATGCAAGGTAAGATGTACATTTTGAATCTTCCTTTTTAGCCTCACTGCTAGCAGCCCTCTCCTTCCTTCTGCCTCTTTTCCCCACTCACACCCACACTTGCAGCTCATGTGCCAGCACAACGTCGACAGTGAATCATAACACAATTAGCTCCCATCTGTGGGCTCCATTAATTAACCTTCTTGGTGAGGCGAGGTTGCTGCCAGAGCGCCGCTCGGCGCTGACGCCGCCCCGCTCTCTGCCCGGTCGCGCCCTCGTGGCCGGCCACTCATCGCTCAGCACCGTGGGCAGAAAGACCCAAAGCAGAGGGAACAAATGCCCTGCAAGCACGCATGAGTCAGTGTGACTCAGCGGTACCTTTTTGTGGCCGCTGTGTCCGACCACGTGATTCTCTCTGACAGAAGAGCTTCTTGTTTATTAAAATACGCGCGCCACTAATTACATCAAACATCTCAACGATTGCATTAATCGCTTCTAACCTCTTTACTATAAAGATTAATGTCTGAGCGTGTGGCACCGGTTGAACACATCGCCATTCAGATGGCAGAGGGAGCAGTCTGACCTGCCTGACCCAAATTTGACTCCCCGCATCCAACACTTGATCTGTTCGCAGGAGTAACACCACCTGCTGTGTCTGTAGGCTGTCACTGTTACTGCAGCCGGTGTAGTGAAATATTTAGTGAGAAGTCGTAGCTGCCCAGTTTTGCTCACATTTCTTGTTTCTTTACAGAGAGGAGTGTCTCCAAAATAGAGGATAAAAATGTTGTCTCAAAGGTTTATCCTGTAGGAAAGACAATTGTTAGGGAATTGAGAATGAAATAGCAGTTCTTGGTGCTCAATTCTGATCTTATTTTTTGATTTTTTAAATTTATAATACTAATTAAACTCGACCAAGATGAGATTTCTGTGCGAACGGTTTGCAAAGTGACCCACATGCGCAGACGGAGAACACTGATGTCATTCAACAAGCATTGTTTACAGAAGTCATAAAGGATGGAGGAGTTTATCGATCGATTTCGAAGTTTATAGCCAACAAAATCATAACAGCATGAAGAAAGATAATAAGAAAGCATAACTAATAGCGATGGGTTTTTTGTGGAACATTGACTGCAACTTCTGTAGAGGAATCTGTTTGGATGTGTCGTCAGACCCAGCAGTGGTCTGATTGTGATGCGATGCGCTTCAGTGACGCACTTCTTTTATAAGTTCACAATCATCATTTTCAGACATTGTTTACATCCCGACTTACCGCATGTGGCTTCATCTGGTGCCGAATTATAACGCGTCTCACACGACAACAGAAAAATCAGATGAAATGCGGTATGACAGTTAAGACAACAGACGCTTTGAAAACAATCGGATACATATCCGAATCAGTCACACACATTGGCAAAGATTGGATTTTTTGGGGGGAGAAAAGATCGGTCTGTTCTGTCGGCGTTGAAAAAGCTGGATATAGGTCGTATTTTGGGGAAAACCGCAGAATTGGGTCGCATTTTCCTTCAAAAGAGGCGCTTTTTATGATTGGTAGCCATCGCATAGACTCAACCCACATTTTTCTTACAGATGTGACACGATTTTAAGAGAATAATTGCCAGGGAAAAAATAAAATCTTAGACACATTTTTGGACTTTTTCTCCTATCTTCATCTCGTGAAAGAAGCTTTTTGTCCAGTCGTCAGCTGTGTGACCAGACCGTCCTGCTCGTCTCTGTTAGGTTCATCCGGAAGCAGGGTCTGGACCGTCTCTTCTATGAGTGCGACACTCACATGTGGAGGCTGGGCGACCGAAAAATCCCAGAAGGCATCTCTGTGGACGGCGGCTCTGACTGGTTCCTCCTCAACCGCGTGTTTGTGGAATATGTGATCAACTCCAAGGACGATCTGGTCACCAACATGAAGCGGTTCTACGCGTACACGCTGCTGCCTGCTGAGGTAACACGGCCCAGCACACAAACACAGACAAGGTCACATCTTTTGTTTTTGTTTTTTACTCTCTAACTTGCAAACCCTGCTTTGTATTTGCACTGCATCATTTAACAAACAACAGTCACACTGTTCTCCTTTAGTTAATGTGAGATGACTCAAAGGCGGACACTGAGTCTGAGAGTGAGGCAAAGACTTAAGATCCTAACCGAGCAGCCATTAACTCAGGTTGGGGGGAAACAACATAAACCTCTGCAGGGAAATTGAATGTTTATCAAGAGCTGCAGTAAATCTATTTGGGGTTTTTTTTCCTGCTCCCAAACTTATTTCCTTTTGCCAAGTGGATTATGTGGAAAAACAACAGGCACACAGTTTTCTAATTTTCCATCTCTTTCATTTTTCCCTCCTTATCTCGCCGCCTATTTTTGCTCCTCGTTTCCCAGTCGTTCTTCCACACTGTGCTGGAGAACAGCGCCCACTGTGAGAGCATGGTGGACAACAACCTGCGCATCACCAACTGGAACCGTAAACTGGGCTGCAAGTGTCAGTACAAGCACATCGTGGACTGGTGTGGATGCTCGCCCAACGACTTCAAGCCTTCGGACTTTCACCGCTTCCAGGTAAACGCGACGCGCCAGCTGTTCTGATGGGTCAACAGGAGCGATTGAAGTTAAAATTCTTGATTAATGGCGTCACATCATTTTTTTCCTTCTTCCTGAAACTATCAGTTTTGTAGGGTTATTAGTTCAAAAAACATTCAAAAATAGTGTAAAGAAACTTCTGTCTTTTTTTTTCTGCAGATATATAAAACAAATTTTAACATCATGCAAACTTGGTTGAACTCAACCTGAATGAACAACATTTAAAGCAGGTCCTTAGTTGAGGAAAGTGTTTATAACTGAGCAACGGGGAACAAATTAGGCAACAATGATCTCCATAGGAGAGTTTGAAGGTGAAAAACCACATCTGATCAAAAATAACGCAAAATCGCACATCTTCATGATCTCCAGGAAGTCATTAAATAAATAATAATTGCTTTCTATATTTACTCAGGCTTTGTTTCTCTAATCAAACTACGTCTTAATGATCTGAAACGCTCAAGTGTAACAAACAAGCAATAACATAAGTAATCTAATTGGAAAAAACTTCACCACAATGTAACTAAAAGCATTTTTTTTTATCTTAATGCTGATGTAGAACAAAAGGATTCCACTATCTCTTTTGCTCTTCTCCTAAACTACAAATGTTTAGAAAGGTTATTTTGGTAAAACAAAGGTCGCATAAATAATTACCAACATGTATATCAGACGTACTCCTGAGGGACGGTTTTAAAGACTAAAATCAACACAAATAAATGCCTCCCTTTAATGCATGAGTGCAGCATTTAGTAGAAAATCAACAGCAGTCAATCGTAATGAAACGAACCAGTCCTCTCACGCTCGGCGTCCCACAGCATTCACTGTCAATATGTGCAAAATCACATCTCCATTAGGATGACCCTGATAGAGGAGAGAAAAGCAGCAGCGGCTGTAATCAGGTCCTGTTTGCCTTTGGTATTGAGAGAGAGCGCGGGGATTTGGCCAGCTTATCACAAATAAAGTAACTTTGTTTCACTATTTGACTTTCAGGCGGCTCTTAAAACAGAAAAGGACAAAGTAACCATAAACAGTCTGCCTCGGCTTAGCTTCATTTTTACTCATATCCTTGGTGTGGTGAGTCACTTCATGTGCAGTGCTCTCCAAACACCCAGCCGTCACACTGACCTCCACTCTCCCTTTGCCAAACCCGGTTGTCTCGCTTCTGTCTCTGGCAGATCGGTGCCAAAACGTTGCCCTGAGCTCCTTGGCGCTGCTGCAGGGTCCGCTTGGCATTCAGCATGGTGTCAGTGAGGTCTGACCCTGGAAACAAAGCAGCCCTGTGAGAGGACGAGCTGATCCTCTCATAAATTATTTTAGTAATGATGTTAGTTTATACATGAACTGCATTCGCAACCTTGCAAGCTGAACCAAAGTGGAGAACGATGGAATAAAACAATGGAATAAAACGATGGAATAAAAGAAAACGCATGAAATTGAGCAATGCTAACAAGATATGTCTTTTACACAATCTTATATCGAATAAGTAACCATTTAGACAGGAAAAAGTCTCAAATAGAGTAAAATTTTAAATTAATTATCTTGGAGAACCTGAGCGTTTGAGACCTTTTTGTTATTATTTATGGTTTTTTTCCTGTTATCTCTGGGAAAAATGACACAGACAGTGGCATATTTCAATGGTTTATTTCTGTTCATTTTATTGCTTATGACTTACAGACAATGAAAATCCAAATTCAGTTTTTCAGAAAATGTAAATATTGCATAAAACTTTCAGAATTTTTTTTTTCACAGAAATGTTATGTTATCCTCATGGATGCACAGATAACGACAGTCACATTACAGAGTTTCTTTTTCTGCTTCTGATTCCATCAGTAAAATAGCACATAACCTCAAATTCTGTAAAACCTGAACAAAAATAACTAGACATAATGTTAAAAACAATAAAATTGCATAATCTACAATACAATCTACCTGCCTGTCTGTGTGCCTGGCTATAACTTGCAAATAAAATTCATTATGTAAATTAATTTAGTGTTTTACCATAACTTTAAAAAAAAAAAGATCATCTAAATTAACTATTTCCAGGCTGCAACACTCCTATTGCTTTTCAAGATTCATGGAAAAGCTGATTTCACTGCTTTAATGACCATAGTGACTGATTGGCCAGCGAACTGTCCTGATTTAAACCTCAGAGAGAAATTATGAACTATTGTTTAGAGGAAGACGAGAGGCTCCGGTTCCGAAAACACGGACGAACTAAAAGCTGCTTTTAAAGCTCTGTGGGCTTTCTGAACACCTCAGCAGAACAACAGACTGATTGCCTCCACAGCATGATGCCTTCTGTAGTAATTTATGCAAAAATGAGTCTCAACCAAGTGTTGAGTGCACATAATGTACACGGACATACTTTGAAGCAGTATGTTCATGTGTTAAAAACGATTCCAATGTAAATATCACATTTACGGGAAACAGAAAATTTCTACCTCACGCTTTTCTTCTACTCGACTTGCCACTAATGTACTGGAGAAACAGTCAGCTGCTTCGTTGGCAACGGCCTTTTATTGACTCACCCTGGTTGTGAAGGGTGTCGAGGAGTGATGGATAACTGTCAAGTCAATTTTCTCAAGATTGTATAAGCCAAAAAAAAAAAAAGCCAAAATATAGCATTTTTTTTATTGTGATTTCTTTATTATACAGTTATTGTTTTTTTTTTTTGTAAATTGAAGTTTATTTGCAGTAACCCACAATCATAAAGATTAGCAGAAATAAAGACCTGCACTGTGTCTTTAATATGCTACCACATGAATTTGAACTGAATCATTAAAATAAAGAACTTTTTATGGTTTTCCAATTTACTAAGAAGTACTTTAGCATGTTTCAGAAAAAACAAATCAGTCCTTTCACAGAATGTGAGCCGGGGCCCCCTCACTCTGGAAGCATCTCTGTGTTTGATTTAACACCTCCGGCTTTCCGTACATCATCCCACACTTACTGCTACATGAGAAAAAAAATAGCTGAATTCCAAGAAAATGAGCAACTGCCTCATTACGTCTCCTCTTTTATCGGTGAAGGGTTTTTTTTTTTTTTTTTGCAGGTAACACCAATGTGTTTGGTACTGCAAGATAAATAGTTTGAAGTCTGGGACTAACGTTAGATGTCTTTGTGTCCAAGCCAAGCCGTGGAGGAGGCAAATTTCATGATGCGTCAGCAACCACAGAATAACCACAACTTGGTCAAAGATGTGGATGAATCGGAGGCAGAGACCAGACTGAGACAGATCAAATGGGGGCATGTCAGTAGGAAGTTTCTGTTGAATCATACTTTCCAATTCTCCCTAAATTTAAACACAGATAGCTGGGAAATAAGAGATGTTTGTTTTTTTTTTTCCTCTTTCCTACCCATTTTAAATTACAGTTAATCCTGAAAGTTTTTTTTGTTTTTATTAACTACGACATCGGGCAGAGATGTTGTGATTGACTTGCCGTTTTTGTGGTGAACTTCAAGTCAGTTCACTATTGTATTGTGATATTATGACCGTATAAAAAAAGGTTTTTATTGACATGTTTGGAGGATTTCGTGGAACAAGTTTGAAAACTCAACAAAAAGAAACTCAAAAGATCTACAACTATAGTCTCTCGGTGAATGATATAACAGGACGTATCTGCAGCATTCTTAGGGAATCTTTTGCAACGTATTTTGTTTTGTTTGTAGGCCTGGCTGCTTATTCTTCTGCCTTGAAACATGCCCACCCTGCCGTAAAACGAGAAGGTTTTTCTTCTGTTTACGACTTATGAAGTTAGTTTGAATGTTTACTTACACAATCTCATAGATTTTGAAATTTTAATTATTCAGCTAAACTCTTATCAGTGATTTTTAAAATAGCAACTGGGTGGTGAAAGTTTAACTGTTTGTATGTGGATATTGTCTCCAGGCTCTGATACATTCGTACACTGTCCCTAATATCTGAGTAAATAAGCCTTTGACAAGTGGCAGCTGGACTGCAACGCATTAGTGCCCCAGGCAGGCAGTGAAACTGACCCTCAGTATGATACTACCACTACCATGTGTGGCAGTTACTATCGAGCTCTTAGGTTTTGAAATATACTCTATATTTCAGGTTAGGTTAGACTGATGGGACAAAAATCCAAAACACAGATTAAAACTGGCTTTAGAAAATGCAAAACAGTCTTATACTAAACTACTGTAAGTAAATATTGAAAGAAGTGGATTCAATCATTGACTACAGCAAAACAAACCAGTTTGTGTATGTGGGATAAGGGATAATATAAATTATTGATTTAAAGTTTATATATATATATATATATCTATATATATATATCTATATATATATATATAGATATATATATATATATTTTGTGTGAACATTAAACATTAAACAGCGTTTTCAGTTTTTCTTGTAGCCACACTGACACATTACCATTGAGGGGCCTTAAACACAAATGCATTTGCGGATTGAAAAGTGAGACCAAATAGAGAGCAATTTTGATTTAATACAGATTCTAATTCATTCACAAATCTCTAAGAAGACGATTTCCCCGTTTTCGGTCTGCTGCCTTGAGCCGCCCCCCCCCCCACTCAACCTCTTATCAGCATTTTTTTTTTTTCTCTCTCTCTCTCTTCTCTGCCCACCTATCACTTCCACACATATCTCACACATCATATTTCGTTCCCCTCGCATCCTGGCACACCACCGTTTAATAATCTTCTCTCTCTTTTTTTTTTTTTTTTTTTTTCTCCCTTCTCTTTATCTCCTCTGTCCCTGCTTCGCTCCTCTGCTCGCCTCCCGCCTCGCTCTTGCGGTTCTGCAGCAAACGGTGCGGCCCACCTTCTTTGCCAGGAAGTTTGAGGCCAGCGTGAACCAGGAGATAGTGAACCAGCTGGATGCCTACCTGTTTGGACCGTTTCCCCAGGGGACGCTGGGACTGAACTCGTACTGGGAGAATGTTTACGACGAGCCAGATGGCGTCGCCAGCCTGTCGGACACGCTGCTCACGTATTACCACTCCTTCACGCGGATGGGCCTGGTGAGGGCTGCGGCCTCGCTCCAGGGGAACCCAGACGATCACAGCTGCAGGTTGGTTTTCATAAAAATGTGCGCGCTCGAGAGGGTAAACACAAGCCCATGCATTCGCCAGTACGCACGCATGCAGCTCTTCAGCATTTATTTCACTGCAGCCACTCTTGTAATTGCTGCTATTATTACAACACCTGCAGCTCGAGTTTGTCCAGGTCGTTGTCTTCTCAGAAACCAGATGCACCTTTATTAGCTTTATTAGTTTTGGAAACCACATTGCGCAGCACATAAATGGCCTTCCGTGTTTCTCCTGGCGCATCGCCTCGTAAGATCACATATCATGGAAATAGAATCACAATGGATAGCTTCAATAGGCAACTGGGAGGGCTGGCTAAAGCCTTTCATTTTGTAACACAATATGACACCATCAATTTATCTCTGCGATAATGAGGCTATGTAGGTCATACCGCAGAAAGCCAGCCTGGTCTATTATTAGTAGGAATGAATGAATTTCAGAGAGCTGTTAACACACTGTATGCGATTGAAATAAAAAGAACAAAAGGCTGTATGTCGATCTGATGTTATTTTGGTTTTCCTTCTTCAAAAAAACTTTTCCAAACAGAAGCTAATTGTGATGCACTAATCTCGTTTTGGTAAAGTTTTTACCTCCCGATACCAGTTTTAGGTAAGTGAGTTTTTTTTTCTTATTGAGAATAACAGTTCCAGTAAATTCTTAATGTTCTAACATTGTGTGTGAAGCAGGGTTTTATACATGCAGTTCTTATGTCAGCAGTTAGCCAGGTTAGCTTTCCGTGTGTATTCTCGAAGTATTGCAGATCCTTACCTGAATCTGAATACTTCCACAAGGCTGCCAACATTTACAAATGCAACAAATTTCATGAATGACAGAGATTTAAAACTCAAAAGGATAAAACAGCAACTTTGCTGTTATTCATTGAGACTTCCTTTTACCTCTGGGAAGTTTTGCTCTCTCTAATAGCCTCAATGGACAGCAGAGCTGTGTGGACTTGTCATAGAAAAGCTTTTTTTCTTTAATTTATGAAACACCTCTTACATCTCTGTGTGTAATTCATCCTTACTTCACCTTATTCCATCCATCCATCCATTTTCTTCCGGGTCGCGGGGGTAGCAGTTTCAGAAGGGAGGCCCAGACTTCCCTCCCCCCAGCCACTTGTTCCAGCTCCTCCGGGGGAATCCCAAGGCGTTCCCAGGTCAGCTGAGAAACATGGTCCCTCCAGCGTGTCCTGGGTCTTCTCCGGGGCCTCCTCACCAGGGAGGCATCCAGGAGGCATCCTGACCAGATGCCCGAGCCTCACCTGGCTCCTCTCGATGTGGAGGAGCAGCGGCTCTACTCTGAGTCCCTCCTGGATGACCGAGCTTCTCACCCTATCTCTAAGGGAGAGCCCAGCCACCCTACAGAGGAAACCCATTTCAGCCGCTTGTATCCACAACCGTGTTCTTTCTGTCATGACCCAAAGCTCATGACCAAAGAAGAGGGTGGGAACATAGATCTCGGTAAATCGAGAGCTTCGCTTTTTGGCTCAGCTCTCTCTTCACCACGACGGACCGGTACAGCGCCCGCTTCACTGCAGACGCTGCTCAAATCCGCATGTTGATCTCCTGCTCCCTTCTTCCCTCATTCGTGAACAAGATCCTGAGATACTTAGCCCCCCTCACCCCCCGACCCGGAGAAGACACTCTGCCCTCTTCTGGCTCAAGACCATGCTCTCGGATTTGGAGGCACTGATCTTCATGCACCTTATTGATTCTGAAAATTGCTAACCATGAGTCTTCCTCCCTCAGGAACAACCTCCACATCGACAAGTGACGTGTCAACAGGATGTGGTTCTACTTGCTACAGTAGTCATTAGAAAAAGATGCAATCTTCTTTGTTTACAAACAACTGGTCAGCGGTCAGTGATGCTCAATCTAAAAACAAATTCATCACATCCGGTGGGTCTCTGGTTGTACATCCTTCTTATCCTCTCATCCTCTTGACTCGCTGGACAAGCCTGATCATGATCTTTGTTCTGCTTGACATCACTTCCTGTCAGAGGGGACGTGTTCCTCTCCGCTGTTGTTCAATTCTTGCAAATGGTGAGGGATTGAAACAAAAGTTTTGAAGCAAAGTGCTTTTTTTCTTCAACTGAAACTGGCATTTTGAAATTTCTTTCATCGGATTGTTTGAAATTACATTTTAATTGGCGACATTTTGACTTTGTGCTATTAGTCTGAAGGTGAATATTGCAGTTCTGCCTGAAACGAATTGAAGGATGGCAATCAAATTGGAGCTCTTGTTTTCATTCAAATATACATTTGGTGCGATTTGATTAGGACGGTTGTGACTAACAGTTACAACTGATTAAGCTGACTGTAATGTCATTAACATTAAGACTCTTAGTGAATACATAATTGTTATTTAATTATAATAGGGTTTTTTTTTATCACTTTACCTTTACTTAAAAATAACTCATCTTTTTCTGTCCTTCCTACTGTAAAAGTCTGCAGGAATGCGTGCCTGTCATTTCATACATCCGTCGCGGTCGGCTTCACTCATTGGCTGGTTCTGTGCAAACAACAGATGATAAACTAATGGTTTGGATGCTCCTCACAGGAGCACAACCATAAAGCATGACCACTTGAAACAGACACATTTTTGGCTGAGAAATCTGCTTAATGGACTCTATGAAGATAGACAGGCGGTCTGTCTGCTGTAGCGATTCGAAAGCAAAGGCTCCAAGTCGAGGCGTTTTCGAGTTGGAGCCTTAAAGAACTCAGACTTCTTCACATTTGTTACAAAAATGAAATGAAATGCACGTACAACTTCATTTCTTGTTCTGTTTTCACTCAGAAATGAGAACTTTTTCAAACTTCTGTTTGAAAAAAAAGAAGGAAAATCAATTTCTTAGATCAGTTAAGTTAATTCATCATTTGTCCATAGTAGAGCTCATATAAAGCAGTCATTAGTGGCAGAACTAGATGTGGGACGATGCAAATGAAAAGAATTGAGTTGAACTGCTTTTGTTGGTCGTCTTCCAAATCATGCTTTGGGAAAGTTTTAGACCCACTTAAGTGAACTGAGTGTCTGACTTGTTTAGTGAATCTGATTGCAGAAGCAATCACATCTCTGTGTGATTTCCTCCTCATATGCAGAAAATACAACATTAGCAAACCCCTCTATCTCCCACTGTCTGGTCTGCAATGTAAACATTCTTTAAAATGTTCCAGGTAAAAGCAAGAGATGAAAGGAAGACAGATTTCATGGTTTCCATACGTCAAACCCCCCAAAAAGGGAATCTGCCAGCTGTATTATTTTATTTTTTTTTATTCAGGCGTTGGATCTTTTCCATAGAGCAGCGTTTCCCAACCTTGGTCCTCAAGACACATTACCTGCATGTTTTAGATGTTTCCCTGTTTTAACACACCTGATTCAGATGATTGCAGTTCAGTGACGCCCTGTTAATCAGACGTCAATTGAAATTAGGTGTGCTGATGCAGGAAAACATCTAAAACATGCGAGGCAGCGTGTCTTGAGGACCAGTGTACCTAAAAATAAATGTATGCTTTTTAATAGGAGCTGTTCCAATTAGCCTTTCTATTATCTGGTTCAAGCAACTGAATTAATTCATTTGGAGTCGTGACCCGATACTTTTTGGCAATGTTGTGCTTTTTTTTTTTTTTTTTCATTGAAGCAGTGGGGACAATTATAGGCGGTTAAAAACCCAGAGGTCACAAATGATGTGTGTCTATTTGAGGTAAAGTTGTGCATGTGAGAGTTGAAGTATGCAGGTATGACTAATCTACCCTGAACTCTCACCGCCGGGAAAAAGGCGCCGTCATAATCCTGCAACAGTAGACAATAAAGGTTTTTTCATATTTCATTTACTGATTTATTTTTTTCAGTTACAACTTCCTGCTGCATTTTCATTTTACGTGAGTTCAATTCTTTTCATATATTCAGGGGTTTTTGGTTGTTTTTTTTTTTGCTTTGTAACAAAAAACCATGACTCCTTTATATTGCTGTATCATAAATACTAAAAGGCCAGAGTCAGAAAACCAAACCCAGACGCAGCAATACAAAGATGGTTCTGAAGCTATAAAAATTGATCAATGCATGAGCAAAAACACAAGGTCACAGAGAGGTAAAATAAACAGATAAAGGTCTTATAGATGCAAACCAGCCATAAAATGGGTTAAAAATACAAAACTGAACTAAAATGTATGAACAGGTGTTGTTCAAAAATATGCCACCATGCAGTAAATGCAGTCCAGATCCAGAGCTAAATAAAGTCATAGGGTTGAATCTAATCGGTTTTTCTCAGGTTTATGTTTATGTTCTAGGCTTTACGGCCATTACAGCAATTTCGTTGATTTACAGCAGAGAGCCTGCAGACTCTGAGGAAAAACATCAGAGGGTGAAAGGAGCAAGAATGACTCTCTGCAAAAGGAGAAAGTTAAATGAGGAAATACACGGCAGTGTCTTTAGTGACGGGACTTTCACAGATTCATTCATCGTGTTTGAGCTTTTAATCCTGTTTGTCTGTTTTGCTCAGGGACAGTGTGAGTGTTTACATCAGCAAATTATACTCCTAATAAGAGAAACTGCTGATAAAAATACCAAATTGTAGAATCCTGCCACAATCCCGGAAGTTAGTTGGAGGAAGGGAACTTTCTTGTCCTCCCAAGAATATATTCTAATGTGAGACATAATTTGCTGCTCTTAGTTTTCTGATTCTCTTAAAATCCTGAGCTCCCATGGTCTGATGAAGCAGGCCAATTTCTAGGTCTTTCATCAGTAAGTGAAAATGTATTTTCACAAACATGTTGTGGCAACATTAAACGCTGAACAGCAGCTCTAAAATGAAAGCCCTTCATTGGTTCTCTGTTCCCCCAAGAGTGGAGAAAAGGAAGACTAGATTTTAGCTTAGTGACCTATGCAAAGTCCATTTCCACTGGGCACATCAATGCATCTTATTCTGTATTCAGTATCTGAACTATTAAAAAAAGTAATTATAAAAATGTTTAGAGGGGTTGTCAAGGATTTGCAGGTTGTAGATATTTGCATTTAGCGAATGAAGTGCATTGAAATGTTTTTCATCTAAATAGACTCTAACCCATACAAATTTCATGTCTAATTTATGTGTTAACCACAGTAAAGGAAACATGTTAGAATGAGAGCTACTTTAGCATATATTTGATAAAAGTTCATGCAAGGTTCATGTGAGAAAATAGACGAGAGGAGCAATCGCATTTATTACATAATGATGTTAGTAATGGGCTCAGAAACTAATGAACTCACCTCCCAAACTTTCTTAACTTTTGTAAATCTAAATAAAACTTTGATCAAACACTGTGGCCTTCTTCAGGTAGGGGCTGTTTTAAAATCTTTAGATTTTGATCTATAAATATAACATACTAGGCAGCAGTTACTTAGTTAGAAAAGCCTTTAAAAGTCGTCTCTCAATAAGATCAACAAATGTTACAGTTCACATACATCTTGTTTTCCTTCAACAGAAAAATGTCCTTGGAAAGTTTGAATTTCTTTGGATCTTCACTTTTTTTGCCCGTAGTTTCATACTTCTGCTGCGGTGTGACAAAGTGATTCTCTCAGGTCTTTTTCTTTAGAAATAAACATTTAGATGTGGCTGGCTCAAAAATACAATTCTTTATTCATTGCGTTCCCTTCTTTGCATTAAAAGCTTTTCCTAATTTAATAATCTCGCATAGATTTTATTGAAATGGTTTGGAAGAAGCGCACAAAGGCAATGAGATAAATAAAATGGAGACAAATAAAAATCACACTTGTACGTATCTGGCCTCTCTCTGGTTTGTCAGCATAATGACTCATAATGACTGAATGTGTAATTAGTCCGGTGAAACGATGCAAAGCGCCGCGCCTTGAGCTGTCGTCTTTATATCATATCGGTCTGAAATTTTGCCGATGAAGCCGAGTAATTCAGTCGATCAGGGTCTACCTTGAAGCGTGTCACATCTAAAAAAAAATGATTACTTAGGACTTTGTTCATAGGAGCTGCCTGTTGTGCTAAGTTTGCTCTCATGTGGCAGAGGTGTTTGTTGCAACGCATACATTGAGACTAACAGATGGGTGGTTTGGCTTTGGCATAGGACTGTGGTGAAAGAGAGTAGACGAACAAGGAGAGTGATTTGGCTCTTTTAACAGCTTGCTGTGATTTTCTTGGAGAGGCAAGAGCAGTAAAAGCCTGAATGGAGCTTCTGTGCAGGTTGCGGGCCGGCCCCCTTCGCTCAGCCTCTCGCATCGGCTTTTTGGGAAGGCAGGTCAGAGAGACCTGAGAGCCGAGGTAAAGCAAGGTGAAAGACAGCGCCGAGAGCTGTAAAGGGGGGGAGGGAAATAAAGGAAAGGAGAAAGACAAAGAAAACGAAGCAGGAGATTGGGGGGAGTGTGCAATGCAATCCTTGGGGGTGTAAGTATTTGCTGTTCTGCTTGTCAGGGTAGCGTTTGCCAGCTCTGGTTGACTCTTGGTGCTTTAGCTGAATACTGATGAGGCTGCCTGCTGCACAGGGGAGCTGGGGGGAACACTGTGTGTTTTTGTTAAGGTGTGCGTGTGTGTGTGTGTGTGTGTGTGTGCGTGTGCGTGTTTGTGTGTACACAAGAAAAAAAACGTGGAATAAGGAGTTTGGGATACACAGAGATTAGAAATCTGGGTGAGAAGGAGTGAGAACATGAGCAGTCAGCAGCTGTTGAGCATCCCCCAACATCGCCCACTCTCAACCCTTTTATGTTTTTCCAGAAGTTGCTGCGGCTGTCTGGCCTCGGGGCAGCCCTCTGCCACATATGAAGCCACGCACAAATAAACACTCTAATCACAGGGCGAGATCTTCATTCTGCTTCAGATAACTGGATGACCCAGTTCAACTCCGTGCTGCCAGCTTACATTGTTCTTTGTTCCTTTCTTCACATCAGTACTCACACACCCACTTAACAATGGATATGTTATTCGCCCTTATTCTCTCTGAGCTTTGAGGTGCACTATATTACCAAAGGTATCGAGACACTTGCTGTTACACCCTTTAATTTGAACTGCATCCCATTTGTAATGCATAGGCCGTAACACGAAGCAGTAGGCCGCGTCTTTGGAATTATTAGAGCTTCAGCTGCTTTGAGAAGGACTTTCACAAGGTTTAGGACTGTGTTTCGCATTTGAGAGGTCAGATGAGGGCGACCCATCACTGCTGTGTATGTGCTACCTCAACCTCTAGTGCATTTTGGCTAGCGTAATTATTTTTATTCTTGTATCTAAAGGAGAAAAGGATGAGTTTTAATGATCTATGTATGAATATCTTTGACGCCGCTTTCAAATGATGTTCGGTACGCATGGAAAATTAGGCGAGTATTATAAACACACGTAACTATGACTTTGTATTTTTGTGATTTTATGATGTAAGCACTTTGAAATGCCATTTTGCTGAAAGGTGCTATGCAAAAAAAAATTTGATTATTGATTGGCATAATAAATATATATAAATCATATGAACTGTCAAATATATATATAATAGTCAGTAAACTGCACTTGGTTCTATTGTTTTTATTTTCCTTTTTATCAGGCCTTTTGAATTGCTGATCATGTTTTTGATCCTTATCTAAGATGAACCTGTACTTATGGAAGTGATGAGAATACCCGGGTTAGATGAGTTGAGGGGTAGTTTTGTTATAATAGTGTCCTTCATAATAATGTTCAGTGTTCAGGCCCAGATGATAAAACGTATAAACTCCAGTCACATAAGTGTGGGTTTAACAGCCCACAAGCAGCACTTCCCTGGAATAATCTGTATTGTCGACATGTCTTTGACAGATTACATCTCTGTTAAAGGTCACTGAATTAATGTCCACCGTGTCACACAATTACAGAGCACATTGACTCCCCACTAACCTTTACAGCAAGTACACATTTGCATCCGGCCACATTAGCATGTGCAAGGCAGACTCCCTCTAGACATTACCTAAATAAATCCTGAAAATCTTCCTCTCTCCCTTTTTTACAGTCCTATCTGTGAAAAGCTGCTCCATTGTTTGAGGTTTTTCTGATGGATTTATCCTTTTTTCATTGTGCCAGGTATTTCCCAATGGGCCACCCTGTGTCAGTGCATCTCTACTTCCACCTAGACCAGTTCCAGGGCTACCTGGTCAAGCATCATGCCACCAACCTGGCAACAAGCAAGCTGGAGATCATGGAGACCTGGGTGGCACCGAAAAAGAACTTTCAGCTGACCACGCTTCCAGGCAGCACATTCAACCGGCTTCAGTTTGCCGAGGTGAGTCTTGTGTATTCTTAGTTTATTCTTTGTTGGGTTTTTTTTTTAAATCAAGAACATATTTTGGCAAAAAAACAAAACAAAAAAACATAAAGCCATCAGAGTATTTACTAGAGTCTCAGTGGCTTAGAAATGTCCTTGTAACTCTTGCAGGACAAACTGCATACGACTGGCTTTGCTTCTCATGTGTTTTACAACGGTTTTAAATCAGAGCAAGGTTGGTTGCTATTGAGACCTTTCGGCCTTCTTCACGTCATCAAGCGGGGAATTTTCTGATTCTGCAGACCTGGGAGTATTCAGGCCAAAAAATACCTAAGAATAAATCTGTAATTACACTCTGTTTGCAGTTTATTGCCACGGTGACATTTTATTCATTTCTTCATTGCACATAGTTATAGCAGCACATCTTCACACAATTAAACCCTTGCCTGCGATGGCCTTGTAAAATGTGAGTTGATTGAATGCACCCGAGTCTACGGGGATGAGTGCCTCACGTGTCGCTCGTTTGTTGCCTCCTAATATAATGAATCCTCACCTTCACACTGGGATGCTTCCCCTGATTGTCTTGTTATGTTAATCTTTGTTTCTGTTTAGGATACAGTCACTCAGCTGTGATGCGACAGCCAGTCTGGTCTGGTCTAGAAAGAAATTAACCGAGCAAATATAAATTGACCTTTTTCTCCCGCCGTTATCCTGCTTTGCGAGGTGCAGAAATGTCAACAAATCTGTCAGTGAGTTTGTTTGCTTTGTTTCGAGCCTCCAAGCCAGCACACTCACACACACCTGGACTCACCTTCGACTCGTTCGGCTTTGGGAAACCGACTCAGAAGGAATCGGGGAGAGACGCGTTCTGTGTGTCAGGCCTCCGAAGCCGTGAGTGACAGAGAAGCAATGTGAGCGGTGGCTTTTATCTGAATGCTAAGCTTTAGAAAGCATTCGTCGTCTGGTGCAGCGCCTTGACTGTCCCTCAGTTTGTCCGTCTGTCAGTCAAAGCCGGCAGCAAGAGCTTAAATGAGACAGCTCGACTCTGCTGCAGAGGGTCGCTGCTTTTTGTCAACTGAGCAGATATGAACCATATTACTCAGGTTTTACAACTGTAGTTTCCGAGATAAACCACACGGCTGGCTGAACAACGTGTTCCCTGTCCTTTAGATATGTACAAAGCCAGACGCTTTTCTTTCTTTCTCCCTTCTCTGCCTCCCGGGTGAGCGTACGGCTCTTTTTGCACCTTTAATATAGAGGCACTCGAAGTCAACACAGTTAAAATTAGTATTTCACTTATTGCACGGATTTGACATTGAGAGGTTTATTACTCTGCTGCGTAAATCTGGCCAGTTTTATCCTTGCTCATAGCACATTGTTCCAAATTTATACAGATATACTTGCGGTACCCTTCGCATTTATGGGCACCCCTGGAAAGATGTATTAAAGGCCTTAAAATTTGTTTGCTCTTTGTTTTAGTAGCAAAAGCTTTAGCTTAAGTACATTCATTTGGTGCAGGAAAAAGTCTTTTAATTGTGTTTCATAAAGCCAATAGCACAGAGCTTATTGAAGGGGTCCTATAAAATGAATGTACCTAATTTTGTTCCGCAATTTTTTTTTTTATTATTTGATCAAAACGTCTTGGAAATATTATCCAGACATTCATGTTTCCTTGGAGCCAAAATATGACATGGCACTCTTCAGAGTAGGAAAGACAAGAGAACATGATATTCAAGTAAAGCAAATGTCTTCATAAGGCAGGAAATGGTTACAGGAACATAGATATTTGTCTAAATCTGCACAAATCTACAATGAGAGGAATTTAAAGAAAAGTTAGACCATATTTAAAATAACCATCAAGGCTTTTTTCCCCCTTTTTTTCTCACCACACAGTTTTGAGGATATAGTAAAGAAGATTTAAAAAAAAAAAAAGCTAAATAAATAAAAATTTTGATTTGAGTTTAGATTGCTGCTTTGAACAGGATTTAATAGATAAAGTAGCAACCAGGTGTTACTTCCAACTTTTTCTTTCAAGCTTACATAAAACTTTGAGAGATTGTTTAGCTTATCATCCGAAGGTTACAGCACATCTATAAATGCCAGAGTTTTTTTCAGGTGTGGGTTTTAAGCATAATGAAGTGTGATAAATGCCGCGCAAAGTTGTAAATGACCAAGCTGTTTCTGCCAATGACCTGGAAAGGGTTACAAAACCGTTTCTAAACCGTTTGAAATCCATCACTCTGCGCTAAAATAGATTATTCTCTTGTGGAAAATGCTAATCTTTGCAGGTGTGTGCAGCCCAGCAAGGCTGCAGGCTCGTTTCAAAGCCAGAGGACCTGGACATCAATACTGTCAGAGTCAAATGTGAGGTCCACTGTCTCACAGTTGAATCACGACCAAATTGGGCCCTCAGTAGGACAGTGGTCTCAAACATGGCAGCAAACAAATTATATGGTATGAAAAGGAAAAGGGCCATCTAGACATGCATTGCTAAACTTTGTTCCTGAGATGCACTTAGTTTTTCACTCACAGGTCTATTCATTTTGACTTAATGTTTGTCAACTAAATGAGGACATTTAGTACATTTTGTACTTTGTAAGCTCAAGGTGAGGTCTAAAAAACTTTCAAGTCACTTTTACTGTGTCCATTTACCGTCCTGTTTTTTAACAATCAAAAGCTACAGGGGCTTGCTTAAGATTGATTCAACTGTAAACCAAAGTCTGCTTTGGTGCCAAAAGTTCTTCCTCAGAGTTGGACGCATGTTCTCATCATCCGTCTCGTCACATCCATCTTTGCCCCGTGTATTTCTTGGCATTCATCAATCTTTCCCTGCGGGTTAAAGCGAGCCCCGTGGGAATCTGTCGGTGCTGCTCCTGGTATTCCTCTCTTATAAAAGTCTGAAGTTTGTTCACCTGTGTTTCATTTTCCTCCTCTAAAAAGTGTCACTAATGAGCCTCCAGGGGTGCCTCATGCCCTGTGGTTTCAAACAGAGCCAGATGTAGAGCGAGACTATCCATGCCCCTGATTGATCAAACTGACCTGCCTTATTTAATGGCGGTGTCAGACTATTGGCGCCGGCAAGCTGGCGATGTGGAGGGAACGTTTGTATATAGGGGGTATGTTCAGGAAAGTAATAAAAGTGAAATATAAAAAGTTGCTAAATCAGGAGTTTCTCCTTCCAACTTTCTTCCTTTCAAGCTTACATAAAACTTTGAGTGATTAGAGTGAGATCTATTAAAGAATAGGGATCCAAAAGTAATGACAAAGCTGCCAGTTCAGTAATCGTTCCCTCAAAAAAAAAGCCAATCATCCATCAGAGAAATAAGGCTGTGCTTTGCTGAGAGGTCATGCGATTTAATTGGGTATTGGTCTTAAGCCAAAGCCTAATGAGTAGACACACAGCCAGCGACGGGCTAAATGTGGAGGTCATTGTACGCTGTAGGCTGAAGCTGAAAAGGGCCAGAAGGTAATCTCTCTTTGGCCTGCTTTGGAAGAAGTCAATAGTTAATTTCCCATCAAACTTCCAGCTATTGTAATAAGAGAATGCTGTGAACGTTGTTTGACGACATACTGTTGGCCGAAATTTGTACCCATGAACAAGACCTTCCAAACCTATTTGAACTTCATTCTCTGTTAAGAAAAGTTGCGCTCAACTCAAGTTGGAGGTCAAAAAAATGAATAAAAAAATTGGTTTAAGCCCTTCAAGTTAACACTTTTTGACTCCACTTCATGTGTCTAGCTGCTTCACACATCTAGAAACTGGTACTTTGATGCCAGTTCTTCTTTCCACTATTTCCAAATTGGGTTTAGGTGTTGCCTTTCACCAGGCCTAACACATAAACCAGTCCATTTAGTTCTGGATAGTGTTCTGTTAGGAAGAGAAACTCTGCCTAAATATCAAAACTTTTGCAGCCTTTAACTATTTCTCCTATTTTGGAGCTCAGTATTTAGCTTCATCCATCTTCCTGTAAACTTTGACCAGCGCCCCCACAGCATGATGCTGCTACCACCATGTCTTGCCATGGTATTAGTTCAGGGTTGTGTCCTTTGTTAGTTTTCTATGTAGGGTTTTGTAAGCCACGTAACTGAATCTTACGGCGCCCCCTAGAGGACACAGAAGATTTTTTTTTTTCTTTTGCGTTACCTCGCAGAACTTTTGCGATGTTTATGGTATTATGTTAAATTTAGAGATATCAGAGAAAACAGGATTAAATACAAAATGGAGACGACACACTTTTCATATCCAACTCAATCATTTGCATCGAAGCCTTTTTCTCCAGTAAAGTGCTGCCCAAAGTAAACAGCAGCATGTTTACGATACTGTCTTCTTCTTCTTCTTCTTCTTCTTCTCAAGGAATGGATTTGGCTTGTGGTTATTAGGCAGACAGCTTGTCAAGCAGTGTTTATGTGCCTCCTATTAAACTCTGTACGCTTAAAATGCATGTTCAGTTAGAGTAAGGCCTGTAGAGCTTAAAGGGTATGCTGCCCACTCGTCTGGCTTGAGACGGTTTGAAAAATGTGCTGTCTGGACTGCAGCAGAACCTTCTGTTCATTATTTACTGTATGTTGCACTTAATCAATGCTTGTTGCCGAATAAACTGAGGGCAAGATCCAGGGGCAAGTCTCTTGAGCTTCCCTCCTACCTGCGACGCGTAAGCATAGGCAGCCTTGTTTCCCGCAACCATAAGTTTAGACGGCCGTTTCCAAGCTCTCCCTGGAACACAATGCAACATTCAGTCAATAATACTGCATAACTTTGTAAAGCTTGATTGTAGGCTTCAGCGTGCGTGTGTCCATCTGGCATAATGCAAAAAGCTATACAAAAGCCAGACAAGGCAGCTGATTCGCTATATAAAGCAGATCACGGTCCACAATGCCGGAACTGCAGAAAAAATCTCCAGTAATTGTGATGAAAGCAAGGTGTCTTTACCAGATGGCCAAGAATCTGTTTGTTTGTTTTTTTTCCTGTTGGTTTCATTTAAGCAAGTAATGTCTATTTTTACCGAGCACGGCAATCTAAGCTCTCGGAGGATGTAATACTGAATCAGTTCCAGTCAGCCATTGATCCTCCAGCAGGGTGAGGCTGTATTAATCAGCTACCATTGTCACAATGAGCGCTTCCAAAAGCAGACTTTCCTCTCACATTTCTGCCAGCATGCCCCGGGCATTTTTTTTTCTGTCAGTTTTGTGTATATGCGCATGTCCATGTATGTGTGTATTGCTGCCTTCCTCATCATCCTCACGGCTCCATGTCTCCTTTTGCATACTCATTTAGCTTTCCTGATGTTTAGATTTGTTCTCCCTCTATCCATCCATCCGAATATCTTTTCTTCATTCAAATTCAACTAAAAAGGAACATTTTAAAGACTCTTTTGCTGCAGAGTCTTAAGGGTTCTTTTGCTTCAGATGTTTTTTTTATATATATATTTTGTCACACACAAACAAAAATGGTGAAACAGAAACACACTTTAGTGTAAGATGAAGATAAGAGTGCAAAATACAGTTTTCAAATTATCATTTTATTTAAGGCTGCACTACATTAGAAAAATGACTAGACAAAAAAGTCTGTTCTTTTTTTTGTCATGTCATGACAGTACAATATGAGACAGATAATTTGTGAAAAAAAATCGAGCTCCTCTTCCTCCGCCCAGTTGTCCTTCGGCCATTTGCAGAAATCCACGGCTCCCAGTCAGAAATGACCAATCAGAGCCTGGGGGAGGATCTTAGTTCTGTCAATCACGTTGTGTATGCATACCCTCTCCCTTGCTCTCTGCTGCATATCGGAGTCTTCTGTGAATGCTCAAGCCAGTTAGCAAAGCCACCATTGACGATGGCTAAGCGGTTTTCCTGTAACAGGAAGTTGTTTCTCCGCCATTGGCACAGCTGCAGTGTGAACAATGATGCAACGGACACAACAAGGAAATTTTAAATCAGCAAAATTTAAAATTTGCTCATTTAATAAAAGCCTACATTTTAATAATTTAAATGTAGGATTTGCAGTGGTCTAGTCAAAGTAAGGACTTATGACTGAAGTTCTGTTTGCGATGTTTCCAAGTGCATTTTCAACATAGACACGAGTTTCAGCTTAGGTTAGAAAAACGTACTTGCTAAAAAGTAGATGTTTGGTATATAGAAACTTAAAAAACTAACACACTATAAAACTGTTTTCTAAAATTTTGACTTAACCTTCAGATAAATAAACCACGGTTTTGTCGCCGTGCCCTGGCTGTGTCCCGAATATAAGAGATTCTTTGAACTTCAACTCACATCAGCATGAAGAGAGATAGTTGAGGAGACGCCACAGGCAGTAACATAATTGCAGATCCAGAGAGGCACTGCAACAAAAACAGCAGCAGCAGACAAACTTATCCACTTCAATATGTGGGGAAATAAAGATGATGATTTTTGTCATTTTGTTGCTGTAAGTGGTCATTAATTTGTATTAGGAGCAGAGGAAATGTCGCGTTGCGCATGCAAGAGAGCAGTCGATGGAAAGCAGCGATTAGCATTACTCAGACAATAATCTGTGTCTGCATTCACAGGATGCTTAGATCAGCACCCTGACTCTGAGATTTCCAAAAGTTTGACAACATTCCCAAGACTTAACACGGCCGTCTCAGCCTGTTGTCAAAAATTCAGTTTTTGTTTCATCGCTGTGCTATTGCTGGCTTTATTTTGAAACGCCTTTTCAAATATAGCCAGGGTCCCCAGTGCCGCTACGTCTGTGTGACATAGCTACCCATTCCGTGCATCTCATCTTTTTTTAACAAAAGAGAATTATAAAGCTAGAGTGATTATTAGTTTTTGGTCAGTTACTGTCAAAAGCCAGGTTCTTTTTGCATCTCTGAAGACGAATATTACTAATAAAAACGTCAGAGAGTTTGACTTCAAACAATCTACGCTACGCCTTTAACAGCATTTTTTTGAACTGAGACATTAAAAACCAACTATTAATGCTCTGCAAATCCTCGAACACTAACTATAAGGCTAATAAGCTTTCTATAAATAATACCCTGAAGAGGCTCGTTGTTCCTCAGGCAGTCTTCTGGTGCAATCCAAGCTGTCAGCCTGTTTCATATTACATAGCTGTACTTTATGTTTCTAATTCATATTCAGATATATTTTACTCACTGATACCGCCTGTTCAGTTTTATTCCCACTTTATTTCTCTATATATTGTCACAGAGAATGCAGCCTCTTCCAGTGCTGGTGGAAACATTTGAAAGCCCCTTTTTATGTAGCTCTTCTCCCTAGACTCCCGTGTTTTTTTTCCTGTCAAAAAAGGCTATAATGGATGCGTCGAGATATACTCAGAGTCTTCCACTGTTTTGGCTTTTTATTCACTGATCTGAGGTTGTAATCTTCTTCGCTGTTCAGAACGAGTCTGTCTCTCAGTGTATAAAGGTTTTCATTGCCTGCTTCTGCCTCTCACACCTTGGGGATGCGGTCGGGGCGTCACCGAATGTTTCTTTCGCCCGTCTCCTGGTTCAGCGCGTCGCAGCATCCGTGTGAAAGGAAACCGTAAATGTGGAACAGGAAGCGGGTCGGGCTTGTCGGCCTGTGCGTTCTCTAACAGAGGAGGCCAGTTGTGATGACTGAGGTGGATTTTGACTGATGAAAAAAATCATGCTGGGTGCTGCTTCTCGTGATAATTTACTGCAGCTTCGGTGGAGGTTAAAAATGTTTCTGCAGCAAGTGTCATTCTGTTTATTATTCAGGTCTGCATAAAGTCCTAAGAGTGACTTTATAGCATATACACAGTTGTGAAAAATTTAGTATACCGCATTAAACATTAATTTTCTTTCAAATGAATGATCTCATTGATTATGTTTGAAAAACAAAGTGGAGTAGCTACACCAAAAATGTACTTTTCATCAGTCCTTGGAATAAAACCTCAACAAAACTGGACCTTCTTTGGCCGGAATAACTTCAGTGAGACACTTCTAATAGTCATATTCCTCAACAATCCTCTGATACAGGGAAGAATCCGTGACAGTGGGCTGACCAGGCCTCCAAACCATGACACTTACACACCTCTGCTTCATAGCTGACATCAATTTCTTTTCCTGGAGTACTGTATATTGTTTGAGAATAAAATCCTCTGCTCTGCTCTTTAATTTTAGCCAAAATGACATTTTCCCAGACGTCCAGGCCTGGAAAAATGTTTTTTTTCTGGTAAACTTCACCGTGGACTTCTTGTTTTTCTTAGAGCGCACCCGTCATAAAAGTTAATCTCCTGCAGTTTCAGAGGTTTATGCTGATTGTAGAGACTGTGTTCGCCGTCATATCCACAGTAGCAAAAGTCTGCCGTGGTTCCTATAATTACATCATAGGGTTTAGTTAAACCCTAAGATCTTGTGGTCAGCTCTTGAGTTGTTTTGAATGTCCTTATACAGTGAAAAGAGCGTTCACGCTCACTTCAACATTCAAGTGCACAACAAGCTAAATGCATTTGTTATTGCATTTTGCAAAGATGTTGAACATTTCTTCAACTTTTATTGTATATTTGCATTACTCAGCTTTGTTAGTGTTGTTCAAATTGATATAAAATAATTCTATGTTAAAATATGTGAGAAGAACCCACAGTTCATTGTGGGGTGCCCTCATTTTTCCACAAGTCTTTACGCTCACTCCTCTCAATTTTCCTTTTGTTTCTCCCAGATTGGCACAGAGTGGGACGCTAAAGAGCGCATGTTCAGGAACATCGGCGGCCTGATGGGCCCCATGGATGAGACGGTAGGCATGCAGAAGTGGAACAAAGGGCCAAACGTCACAGTCACCGTGGTCTGGATCGACCCCACCAACGTCATCGCAGCCACCTACGACATCCTGATCGACGCGAGTGCAGAGTTCACCCACTATCGTCCGCCACTCAACCAGCCGCTGCGACCCGGAGTCTGGAACGTCCGAATCCTACATAACTGGAGCCCTGTGGCGGAGATTCGTTTCCTCATCGTTCCGCTGGCCTATAACAAGCACCAGCCTATAAGACAAGGTGAGAGGCATTCATATACCGTCTGTTGTAATCAGCATTTCTCTTTTATTACAGCTTGAACATGACAACAATTCCTTTCCCTTCTCATGAAGAGGATGAGTGTGGTGGAAAATGTTGGGGTTTTCAAACAGAGACATTTTAAAACTTTTGTACACCTTGAAGCCACAAACCACTTTAATCAGAAGTCAGTGTCTTTCCTTCAGTCGCAGCTCTCTGTGCGACCTCAGTCTAATGAACAAAGATTAGATTTGGTCCCTCGGTTAGCTCAAGCCAACTAATTGTTAAAATGGAGCGAAGATAAAAAGTTGATTTCTACCATTTTAAGACTTCAATGTCAAATGTTTCAGAGGTTCATCCAAACTCGGTTTTATTGACGTTCACACAAATGCTACGTTTGATTTTGATGATTAAAAACAACCTTCTTTTTTACAGTGAACAACATGGTAGTCTGCAGATAACTTTTCTGTGTAAGACTTTATCTCAACCTATTTACCTAAAACTGAGGTATTGCAGAAATTATAGGGACATTGTTTTGATACTTATCCACTGTTTTTTCCCCTCCAAGTAACATAATCATGTTTTGTCATATTTGACTCGAACAGGCCCAGACACACAAGATCTTCAATATGAAATGCATAGACTCTAATGCAAAAGGGTATAATCAAATTCTGTTTAGTTATCTCTTCAGCTAAGATACTGACTCTTCATAACCACTTCACAGAATCCCACTTTCAAAAGTCCATCTGAATTCTAAATTTGAATTGTTTTAATGAAAAACAAATCTTTTACTTAATCTGAATATTAATTAGAAAGACACATGGACATTAATCATGGGCTGAAAGTAAAACTTACTTGATTAAAATATTATTTTTACTTATTACTGACATGTGCAGACTTTCACATTATTCTCTGCTCACATCTAAATCTCTGGTCGTTTTACCTGGACTCAGTGTTTTAACACCAACTTTATGTCATTCCACTGTAAGGCAGTCGCTGAAGCTGTCTTGTGTTTTATAATTTTTTTTTCTCGCTGACACTGACATTGTGTCAGATGCTATATCGAGCGGCACGAATGCTACATTGACCATGAAGTAATGTTTGCTGATTTAGGTGTCCCAAAAGGTCCAAACACACCCCCCCCCCCCCACACACACACACACACACACACCCCCACGCACACACACACACACACACACACACACGCAGCCTTGTATCTGCCGTGATGCCCTTTCTAATCAAGCCTCAGGCCTCTACAGACCCTGGTTATTTGTCATCAAGTCACCCCTAATAACCCAGCGAGCAGCTCATACATACTAAACAGAGTGTTAAACAACAGCGCACTTAGCCCTCTAAAAACAATGACACAATTAAATCAATCAGTCAGCATGGGTAAGAAACAAGACTGCAGTGTTCCAGCCCATAAGCCACCAGTTTCCTCCGAAAGTCACATGAGAGCTGAGTTGCCGACTTCGGCGTAATCAGTTCCTCAGTTCAGGCAGATTATTAAACCAAGAAGGCTTGGTTTAATAATCTGCCTGAACTACTTTAATGATGCCGAGAAAAAAAACACATAAAGTTGCATCTGTCGCCTCAAGCGAGTCTCTCATGAGACGACGCATGACTAATATGTGTCTTTGTGTCACATATTAGTCACAAGCAAATGGTCGTGCTGACGGTGGTCCAAGTGAGTTATTTTTCCACTCATGGTGGTGGGTGTGTGTCCCGCCGCTGCTCTGCCTCGAACCGAAACGTTTTCACCGAACACTCGCGCTCTAAGCTGTCTGAGTTGGGACAGCAGGAAGTCGTGAGGATGTCAGGCTTCAGTTGAAATTGAAGCGCAACGATAAATCAGCCTGGATTTTCTTACATGAACAGAAGCTGAAGTAGAACTAAAACTATGAAGGTGTTAAAGTATACCTTAAAATTATATCAAAAATGCTTGGATATGAGAAAAAGGTTTGAACTATAAGTAGACGGACGGTTTTAGTCGGCCATTAATAAATCTCCATTGCCATCCTAAGCGCGTCAAATGATATTAGTTTGCTCCAGCAGGTTGATGTATGGAGTTATGGTTTTAGTATTTCACTCTCACCAAATAAAAAAAAAAAAACAATCACAGCAATTATGCACTAATATGGATGTGCTGCACCACAGTTTGTTCGTATATTTTTCTGTTAAAAACTTCGATATCAGATGCAATAACTGCATTCTTGACTCCCAGCATGTGCTTTGGTTTCAGCGTTTCATCTTGCTGCTCATAATTTACTGCGGTGTCTGGCACCATGTTCCCTTCCTACATGCAATGCTGGTAAAACTTTATGATGTGGCAACAGCACACACACACACGCATTTTATACAGATGCAGAAGCAGTCTTTCAAGGTGCAGAGCTTTATAACACACAGCGGTAACACAAAGCGAACCGTCTGATGTGCTGACTGCACCTCGGGTTTGACTCCATCATTCTGTCACAAGTGTGTGAAAAACGCTGATGTCTGCAAACATCTGGGTGTGAGGGGAGGAGTTTCTTTTCTTTTTTTTTTTTTTTTTCCTTTCTCCATAGCCTTGCTTCGAAGGGATGGCTGGCATCCCAGTTAGGAGACCAGTGAGGAATTTAAAGCTTCACTGGAGCCCTGGGTGGAGTGGCTGCTTTAAAAGAGAGGCTGTGTTTGTGATTTCATAGCCTCCCTTCCATGGCTTCATCGTCACAGGAAACAGGAATGAGGGCATGTCTTGGATCTTTCTGTTTACATAAATCTGGCATTGCAACAATGTGGCACACCACATCAAAGGCTCGCCTGGGAGATCGAATTGCAGATTCAAATTCAAGCAAATTATGAACCAGTTTGTACCTAATTCCCAGGACTCACCACTGTTCACTGCTGTACAAAGCATTTTGTATCTTGAAAAGTTTGATTCTGACTTGTTGAGCAGTTAGTGCTCTAGTTCCTGTCATAAACAAGTGGAGAAATTGGGCCTTTCTGGCTCAGCAGCAGACTGATAGTGGAGTTCTTTTTCTTAAGTCTTGAGCATCTTCACACTGAAACTGGGCTCTGAAAATTCACACATCCTTCATTATTCTCTGCCACTTTTCAGTTGTCAAGGATTTAGAGTGACTGCTTCATTTGCATCAAACTGCTTCAAATGTAAACCGGCATAGAAGATAAAAAAAAAAAAAAAAAAACTGAATTATTTGATTTGCCTGACCCAAATATGATTCTTTAGGTGGTGCAGTCACAAGATGTCTGCATGGGAACCACTCATCAGTGGGATTTTGGAGTCATTCAACACCAATCTCCAGTTCTGGCCACTGAAGTTTTAAATAATGTTGTAATGGAAACGAATGGTAGCGTCACGGTGCGTTCAAGCACCGTTTGTACATTACATGCTCAGTGTTCAAATAACCTTAAAATGAGTAATCAAGCTTTGTTATTAAATCTAACCAAGATGATGAATGACATCCACCACCTATTCCAAGTATTAAATGACAAAGGCTTATCAGAAGGTGGGCTCTGTTTACATTTTTTTATAAAATATAATAGTTTGTCATGAATACAGTCTTTATCGTTACCCTGAGAAGCAAATATGTGGTAACTATAAAAGAAAAGCATCTTGAATTATTAGTTTTTAAACTATTAGCAAGTTAACTCTGACTCGAAGAGGCACACGGTTTACGTCACCGTGTCAACAAAGTTTTACCACATGCTTATGAAGAAATGTATATTTACATGAAGGAATGCAGGAGATTCAAATTTCAGTCTTCTTTACGCGTTCCAGTGACCGTCCAGCTGGTAAACACTGAGCCGGCCATGTTTACTAGGAAAAATATACAGTATTATTTGCTTATACTTCACCCTGATCCGTCCACCGTGAAATATGCTTCAAAGTGTGTTTAGACTCGGAGCATGTTGAGATTTTTGGATAACAATGAAAAACGGCTGGTTTACAGCAGGATGGTTAGATTTGACCAGCTAAGAAAACTAAATTATACAATGATAAACCTTGTTAGAAACAGGCAAGTATTTTATTTATGAACTGTTGAGGAAGACCTTCGAGAAATAGCTTAGTTATTCTGGAGGTGTTTCAGCAAAGATTATCCAGAGTATGATTGGATGCGAATGCACCAAGTTAAAACGTGACTGCAAAAGGCAAAAAGAGGAGCAGCGAGTGGAGGAACAAATCTCAACGCTTGACACAACAGCTGTGTGTCTTCACATGTTCAGCTTATTGTTGTATTTTCATGGTGCCTTTGAAATGCCTTGTTTCTGAAATGTGCCATACAAATACAATTTGATTTGATTGATTCTTTTCCCTCTCCCCTCATCAGGACGCTTGATTTCCTCACAGATATTCTTCGGCTTTAGAGTTTCGGTTTTGCAGCTGCATAGTCATAAGTATCTAGAAAGTTTACATTTAGAATACAGTAACGTGCTGCTGTGTTTAATCGTCGCACTGCAAAACCACACAATCTTAACTCTTAGAGACATTTTCCCCATATATTAAAATGTCTTGTTCCACTGGAAGATTATTTCACTAATAACCAGAACTTTTTAATTCATATTTAGGACATTTTGACCTAAAACAAGCTTTTCTATCTTGCTGAAAAGTTGCTTGTAAGTTGGTTTTGGCTTATTGCTAGTATACTAAGAAACTAGACCAAAAATACTTTGTTTTTGCAATGTGATTGTGGTTATTACACAGCACCGTTCTCGTCACTTGCTCCACAACGACAGCCAAACTCAGGAGGGGAACCTCAATGCAGCTCATGGAGCACTCTGTTCCCCATTCACTAATTTAATCACCGGTTCAGATGGAATATGGGGTTAAACTCCACACTGCAGTTAAATATGTCTTTTTTTTTGTTTTGTTTTTTTACTATGTCAGTTTTTCCTTTAATTAATAAAAATCATTAGGTTAAAGTTCCGGCCCTTAACCTTAGATTTTAAAAAAGCTGCTTCCGTCACTGCTCATCCCTGACTCTTTGTCGTTTCTTCCCCGTCTTCAGACGACACGCTGAGGCTCCACAACGGCCCGGCGAAGAACAGCTACATGGAGCAGAGCTTCCACGGCCTGAACCCGGTGCTCAACATCCCCGTCAGCTTGGCTTACGTGGAGCAAGCCAAGAGGAACGCGGCGCTCACCGGACCGGAGCTGGAGGGCTGGGTGGACGGCCTCGTGGGAGAGCTGTGGGAGGCCGCCGACATCTGCGCCGTTGGCCTCACCGCCTGCCCCGTCATGCAGCCCTGTGCCAAGAGCCCTTGGAGCTCCATGAGCCCGGATCCCAAATCCCAACTGGGAGCGCCGCACCCCGACGGCCGTATAAGGTAGCAGCGAGGCCTCCAGCTGGACGGGAGGCCGTGACACTGTTTGGTTTTATTTATTCGAGAGGCTTATTGCAGAGGGGGGAGGAGGGAGGAAGAGGAGAAGCTCTTCCTCTGCACCTCTGAGCAGAAGCAAATGAAAAAAGGTGGAGTCCTTCAGCGTGCTGTGGGTAAGGCTGTCTTAAAAGCAAGGGGAAGCATTTCTCTGAACCTCCCACAGAGTTTATTCCTTGAGGGGATTTTGCTAGCTTTGCTATTTCACTTTCTCAGTGTATTTATTTTTCTTTTCATGGCTGAGTTTTACTGTGATAAAACGTTGCAATTTTGGAGCTTTTTATTGTGCTGCCCAATGAATTGCGACGCCCTGCTTTTGGGCTGTGTGGCCATGCGAGTCTGAACTGTCGACACTGCTGCAACGAAGCCTTAGTGGGAAGAGATTCACCCGGAGGTAGCCGAGCACTGACACAAACCTGGCTCCTGAAACCTCATCAACAGAAACACCATGACAACAACTGACCAATAAGCGCCCCTAAACAGATTAGTAACATTTTGTGACAGCTCATATTTTAATTGCATTTATTAGATAAACACACCAGCCCTTATATATCTATCTATAGGCACCCCTGGTAAGGATACTTAAGAAGCCTTAAAAAAAAAAAAAGTACATCTCCCACTGCAGTAAGCGATGCACTGCAGTAAGATGAATTTTTTTTTTGGATATTTTTATTTACCTCTTTACCATCCCCCTCACTCTGCATGTTAGCAGTTTAAGCTTTGCTTTTCATGCAACCTTTTTTTTGTCACACTTCCAGCTGTTTTAAGCTTTTTTTTTTTATTTATCACTCCGACTGTAGATACGAGGGTCGTCATGATGGGAAAGTTTCAACTCAAAAACATTTAATGTCAATTTTGGGTTGTTTCTCTAAAAGCAATGGATTCCTTGTAATACAGATCAAAAGTAACAAATTGCAATAGTTTTCACTCTCATTAGAGCACAACCGATAAATAATTAGTAATTCAGAAAAAAAAAACGATTATTTTTTAAGTTTCTTTTTGTTTAGCAAAAACTGAACTAGAACGCCTAAAAATGTAAAAGTGTTAAAGGAAGAGTTCAGAATTCATCAATTGGAAGAAAAGTGTTTTTAACATTGTAATCTAGGATCTGAATGGGTTATTCTGGGTTTTTCACAATTTCTTACTAAACTCCTTACTAACCGGGAGCTTTTCTGATCTGCAAAATTAGCAGATTTTTAAACTACCAGCTGCACATTGTTTCAACCTGGGTAGTTCAGGTGAGCCTCCGCAGGAAGGGGAGGGTCCGAGTGTCTGCATTTCCTGTGCCAACTTGGGGACACGAAAGTTGCTCAGTTGGTAAATAGCACCTCACTTCCTGTTTTTATGTTGATCATATTTAAATATTGTTTATCTTGGCGATCGCTGTAGACATGGACAGCCTTAGGCAAAGTAACACATCTGCCTTACTGGGTTTGCATTTTGAACAGTCAGGCCAGAAAAATGAATCTTTCCAACATCCCATTTACGAAGACAAATTTCCAGACTTTATGATCAGTTTTAAAAAGAAGAAATGAAAACGTATTCAGTTTCACCAATTTCACAGGAATTAAATTTCTAAATCTGTATATCTTTTTTTCTTTTCTTTTTACCAGGGGTGCCGATTAATGTGTGGGGCTCTGAAAAATCACACGTTTCTGCAGTCGAGTGCCTGATTAGGTTTCAGAGCAGCTGTGGCTGGTTTTGTTTTGTTGGGATAAAAATGCCTTTTTTGAGTAATTAGTTAATTGGGAAAAAAAAATCTATATATGACACACAAAAAAGAAAACCTGCTTGTAGACATTTGTAGTTGTGTTATTTTGTTTTGAGATTTAACATTTAC
This sequence comes from Poeciliopsis turneri, assembly GCA_922788865.1. NCBI lineage: Eukaryota > Metazoa > Chordata > Actinopteri > Cyprinodontiformes > Poeciliidae > Poeciliopsis > Poeciliopsis turneri. The sequence goes on from CAKLNU010000667.1 coordinate 203,894, forward strand.
GTAGATTAGACTCTTTTTATAACAGCCAGGGTTTATGACAGGCAGAAGAGAAGGAAATAATAGTTTCTTCTTTTCTTAATTCAACCTGCCTCAAACTTGAAACTAAATTACCTTAAGCTAACCTTAAAATTTCTTGTGCTTGTTGAGTTTATTCCAGTCATTTCACAACGCCTAATGTTGTACATAATTATTCAAGGATCTTCAAAATTGTATGAGTGAGGAAGAGGTATTGTTATTTATTTCTAAGTTTATATTAATACTGATATTTTTAGTCAGTGACTAAATAACTGCAACGCTGCCTTGGCAGCATGATGAGTATTTTTTTGTAATGAAAGCCGCCTTTATTTACAAAGGCCATCACCCCGAACTTAATATTGTACGTTTTTATGGCCCGCACTTGTGTGTTTGTCTGTGTTGTCCTGTCTGAATAAGACCTTCTCGTCCCGGTTTCTTTCATGGCTGCTTTCAGTGAAGCTCACAAGAGAAAAACGGTACCTGAACTCCTTCAAATTTTGTCATGTTACAAGCGCAAGCTTATCTGCATCGCACTATTATGTTTGCCCAACACTTTGCAACGCTCAGTTACGAAGCGAAAAGAAATAAGATGCTTGATTTTGTTTTGCTTTGTCTGAGATTGAAATATTTGCCTATTTTTTTTTTTTCCAACGTAGCTAAAGCTGACTCAGGCCGCAGGGCTCTGCATGTCACAATCTGCGACAGATACTGCGCCATGTTTCCACATACATGCTTTAATGTGTTTCCCAATAGTCTTGTGCTTTTTAGTAACTTTTTATTCCAGTACGCGATTTAAAAGTAGCTCAACCAATATACTGTATCTGTCCACACTTATGGGCCTCCTGGCACCATGTTTAATTTTTAACAGGAAGTTGTGGTTATTTTTAAACATTCTGATTGGCTGATATAGGTTTTATCTCTGCATTACACTGCCCCCTATGGGTTTGGTATGTTTAAAGCAACGTTCAGTGGCGTATTTGTGCAGGTTCATGTGGATGAAAGCTTTTCTGAAACCGTACAAGGCCTCAGATTGAATGCGGAGGATCTGTGAACAGCAGTTTTTGAGATACTCAACAAATTCTCAAATGAATCCTGAGCTTTGACTGCCAACCCATTGTAGCTCTGGCTGTATGCTTAGTCATTGTCCTGCTGAAAGGTGAGCATCCGTCTCACTTTTTAAGTCTCTCGCTTCCACAATTTAGCGTCTTTTGATCAAATCCAACTAAGTTATTTGTCTGTAGCGAAGAAAAGCACTTTTGCAATGTTGTCTCTTGCATGTTGGCCAAAAGATTTAATTTTGGTTTCGTCCCACTAAGAGCTCCTCTCTCCACAAAGTGGCGTTTGTTCCCCACATGACACAAATGCCGCTTCTTAAACGAGCTTTCTCCTTCCCGCTGGTCCAGACGTGTTTCCACTTCACGGGTTTTCATTTCTTTGTGTTGCGTTAAATGCTAATTAAATACATCATAGTTTGCGTTTGTAACGTGACAAACTTGGAAAAAGTTGAATTCTTGCAGAGCACTGCATCTTTAGGAAAAATAGAAACTGTCCTCATAAGCAAATACTCTGGACAACGCGTTGACTTGAAGGAGAAACTGTGTCTTTTGGTGTTGTTTCCGAATGACAGTGGGTGGTTGTAGTTTTCATGCTGTGACAAAAAGAAAAAAAAAAAAAGTAAAATTTCAAGTGAATATTATGTTGTATCTTGAGTGCAAAAAAAATGAATAATTTATTAGACTTGTTCTACGGCACCTTGTCAGCTCTGCTCACGTTCAAAGTACCTTTTCTCTCATCAAGACAATCTCCGGACACTTGCATCAACTTAATCAACACTCGGGACGGCAACTGATCCCGAACAAGGAGTTCACTCACATATTTGCTTTACCTTGAAAAAACAGTTTCATCTGAAGCCAATTAGGTTTTCAATCTGTGATTGTCAGCATTGTTTAGTCATCGCACGAGCTAAATGAGTGGTTTTGCACAGGCTAATGAAGAGACATTACTGTTCATTAACGTCAAGTTCACCTTGCCTCTCTCGTCAGATGGCGAGGATTATAACTGCTGTCTCTCTTTCCTTTCAAATCGACCGGTTCTGGTGTGAAACGTCCTCATTCTGACCGCCGTGCTCCGAACAGCTGCGTCACACACAGTACTTATTACGCCGTTTGGGTAAAATTAATTCAATGTAACTTAATGTGAAAAGTCATATTTTGTAACAAAATGATTAACAAATGAAGATGTACTGTATATAGGTATTTTGTATTGAAATGTTTCAAAAGAGCACCATTAGTGTAAATACGGAGGTGGCGAATTGACACTGAAGTGTGAAGAGTTTTTTTGATTTTGTTTTTGTTTTTTGTTTTTCCCCAAAGTGTTGCTAACTGGACAAAAAGAGTGAATTCAGTGTTTTACCAATTAAAAGACATAAGATGTTTCAGTATTTCGGACTGCTGAGAAAAGGCAACCTTTTCCTGTACGTGTCCCAGAGAATCCAGATTGTTGTTGTTCTTGCTGGAATGTATTGTTGAGCATCTGTTGCACAAATATCTCTGACTCATCATGTCCCCCCCCCCCCCGTCTTATTTTATTCAGAGAGGCTCAGTGTGCCTTAGCTGATTTTTAGAACCTTCTCTGTCCATTACGGAAATCTTAAGTTTTTGTTTTGTTTTCTTCTTTTTGACCTCATGTGAAGAAAGCCATGAGTCCATCAAGTGATCTATCAGTAACTCTGACACCAAAATTGATGTCTGCTGTTGTATATATATCATCAGGCCTTCTCTTGCTGTGATCGACTATTCTTTCTTTTTTCTGTTTTTTTCTTGTTCTTCCCTTTTGGGGATTTGTTTGATCAAACTGGCTTGTTTTACTTTTCTTTGACTGCTTTTTGGAAATAAAATTCTGTTAAACAGCAGCTCACGTGGATGTGTGATGTACCGCGGCACCGAGCCTCGAATGCGCGGCGATTTACCAAGAACGGTTCTTGTTCCAACCTCCCTCTCTGGGTTGCCTCCTCCAATCTGTGGACCTGCAGGTTAATTGCTTCCTGTTATGGGTCTGCAGGGTTAGCAAATAGTATTTTATTTCCTAAATCCCCGGGATCATAAAAGATTATTCTGGTGATCCTAACTGACCTACAATGCAGTAAATATGTGATATGAACTGGATGCAATATTAAAACGGATGGATTTATAATGTTTCACTTCTAACACATTATGTTATGTTAAAACTTTGTTCCTAACTGTATTGAATTAATTGCTGTTTTCTAAATTATACACACAAATATTCCATTACGGCAATGTGGAAAAACGGTTTTGAGTTTTTTTGTTGTTGTTTTTTTTTTTTTTTTTTCAATTTTATTGAAAATAAAAAAAAAAGAAGTTACATTTATGTGAGTATTCAAACCCTTTGCTTTTTTCCATGTTCAACTTTTGAAACAAGCTTAGCTAATAGTAAAATACATGAAACGTATTAAACAGAAAAATTAAAGGCTTTTAATGAAAATAAATATTAATATTTGGAGCAAATACTTCACACATAATCAAAAGTAAATATTTTTATTTATTTCATACTGCAAAATCAACAATGTCATTTATAAGATGGTTTTAAAGGATTGTCACTCAATTTCAGTGACAATCAGAAAACCTAAACACTTTATTATAAAAATACAGCAAAACAGAACAAATAAACCAGACGCAGCTCAAATTAAATGCTTTTCTAAGCAGAATCACTTTACTGAAAGCAATGCGCCTCATCATAGCTTGTGAAGTCTTTGCTTTGTTATACTAATAAAATTGTGCATCACAGTTTCTAGCCTTCATAGAGAGAGTCACTTTTATTCTCTTGTCATAAATCTAACCCTCACATTAACATCCAGCAGCTCAAGTGGTTCGGCCACTTTCTTTATCTTACAGGTCATGTAATTCTGTGACAGCAGTGGCTTCAGAGGGCATCTCACGCATTGAGTCTCTGCGGTTAATCCAGATTGCAGACCTGCCTTTCTTCACGACATGCTGCGGCAGTCTGGCCAGAGAGTGTTTATTATGAATGGTACCATTCAGGATTTTAGAAACACCGGAGAATGAAGATTCCCCGTCCTAATCCTCACAGCGGTGGCCGGGTCCACTGCTCCTATTTCCAAATGGAGGTTTGTACAGCAGGACGGAGGTTCATGGGAACCGTAGCGGTTTACGTTCTTGCTCTCAAGCAGCAGCTTCGTATTTGTTCAGAACGTCTTAGGTTTTCTGAGGCCGCAGTTTCAACCGACCGCTGAGTGTCGAGAATGACCTGCTGGATATCACCAAGGCTAACTGTACATTTTGGTTGATCCACTTTCCTCTATGTAAAGGACAGAATGTGTTCGTAAAAAAAACACAAAAAAAAACACGCATACAAAAGGGATTTGCTGCCTAATAAATCCATGCAGAAAGGTTTGTTAGAACACACATGTTGCAAATCATCTTTTCCAGCACATTTATTTACACTTTAAAAAGCATGAATTGTTTCAATAAAATGTTCTCTGTGAATTCTCACAAGTACCACAGTTTTACTACGTTTACGACATGCAATTAGTGTGGATCCTTCTGAAAAGCAAAGAGTCCTCACCAAACAACTCATTTAGTGTCATAATCTTAATGTTTGGGTTGTCAAAAATTGTAGTTTTGAGCAGCAAACTGAGCGCAACCAAGTCTGATAAGACCTTTCAGTGTGGATATATATAGATATCTATATATATATCTATATATATATAATACTCCATTTTGTAACATCACTGAGATTCATTCAGAGGATCTTCACCATACGGGCTAGAGTGTGTTACTCTTCTGACCTTTCCTCTGTTCAGACAACAGGCTGGGATTCAGATCAATATTCTCCATAGCATGACAATGTATAGATAGCTTAAAACATTAGCTGATAACACTTTTGCCTTTGCTTAAAATGAAAAGCTAAATCTTGTATAAAGTTGGCGACTCTCTCACGCTGCTCACTGTAGAAACATAGTAGGGAAATCTTGGTAATGTCTTAGATATATAGTTTTCACATTATAGTTCTTCAAAAAGAAATAGGAATTGGTATCAGCAGTTTTTTTATTACATTTCTATTTTCCAAAATGATAAATTAACTCCGTTTTTTTTTTAAAGCCAAATAATACCTTAAAATCCCCCAGAAAACCAAAGAAGATGAGAACGTCCTTTTAGCTTGCCATAAACCAGCAGTCAGGAAATATGGTGACCTGCAGCTGTTAATGTTGAAAAATGGCACCGAGATACAGCACAGAGTTTCTTCTTTTTATTTTTTTCTCCTTTCAGTGAAGGCGTCAGGTCCATTAAAAGTGTTACATAAATTTTGTGTACAAGGAGTTCCATTTGTCTGATGAAGAGGATTTTAAATCAATCCAGAAAGCGACAAAGTGAACCCGGTTGCTCCCCCCGTCCTCACTGCTGCCTTGGAAGTGATATTTGAGAATGACACCTCTTCCGTCGGCTCAGGCGCATTTTTAAGCTCCTCTAATCTTAGAATAACTACATCTGACATCTGACAGTTTCCCTTAACCCTGTGGTTGGGTTCATAAAACTGCCATCCAGACCTGTCAACAACGTTCAGCTGGAAAGTGTGATTAGTGAAGGATGACAAGTTGACTTCAATGAAGGGGCCTTTTGGTAAATAATTTGGCTCCCCACCAGTATTTGTCACCTAAACACAGCTTCATTACAACGACGCAAAACGATTCATGCTACTTATAGCTTTTCACATCTTGTCACATGATGATCACAAACTTAAATAGCCTCATCCACAAAACATTTCTGTCAGAGCTCCCTCCATCAAACTTGCTTCGAAGGCTCCTGTCGTAAGATTTCAGACTTTTGTTTTGAACAGAAGACTTCTCATAGCTATTCTGATAGCTACATGCGTCTGGGGCCACACACAGCGCGCAATAAAAAAAATAAAAAATTTCAGAAGGGCACATTTTTTTTTGTCAAGAAGAAAAAGTACAGGGGCACGAGCACCTCCTAATGTCTGTCTGCCAGGTTCGCTGTTAAACCGTTAATGGATGGCACACTTTCGTTTCACATCACAGTTCAAAATTTTAACATTTAATGTGACAATATGTGCCAAATATGAGGACGATTAATACTTTTGAAAAGCGCAGAACTCCTCTGCATTCTAATTTAAATCCTCTATTGACATATTTTTCTTGTGTGCGTCAGGGTTGGGCGTTTTCAAACTTTCAATTGTTAACAGTTTTACACACGACATACAAGCGCACAATTTCAGACCTTCCTTCCCTGTGTGTGATTTCCCCAGACGCTCTCTAACATACGGCAGGTCTGTCGAGTGTTAGCGAGGCGCTAATCAAAGGAAAACTACAGATTCCAACTACTTTCCTCTCAGAGAGATTTGGCCTACTGCGAGAAAGCAGCTTGATTAGCACGAGCTTCTGCTGTTCTAAATTTATGCACATCAACGTATGTGCTTTCAAATAGGAAAGCATGTCTGCCGCAATTTAAAATAGTTTTCAGAGGCTTTGAAGCGTCTTTGGATTTACTGTGAAAGTCACAGATCTAACACTATATAGTGACTTTCTGATGTCATGAATCTATAATTTGTTATTGTAAACCAGTCGACGATACGCAGCTAAATTCTCACATTTTCCCAAAGATGGAGCTGCATTTATTAATTTGACAACGAGCAAACATTTAGGCTCTCTTGAGATTGCAGAAAACGGTGATGTAATGTGTTTTAATTACTGCCTGCAAATGACCGGACTAATTAAGAAACTAATGAATGAGATGACCTCACAAAGAGATATTTCCCCAGGGTTTAATGTGTTGGTATTTTACAAAGTTCTATTCCACAACAATCTATTGATGAACACAAGCACTACAGGCTTGCAAATGTACGAATCATCCTATTTTCTGAGTCTCTGAAACGCACCATTTACTTAAAAAATATGAATTATTTTATAGCAAAGCTGGAGGTTTTTTGTCGCCCCTTCATAGTTTTGCATTTTTATTCATTCTTGCAATCAGCCACAGCTCTGTCTCATTTTGACGAAACATGTCTGAGCTCCAAGTTTGGTTTTCTTTGATTTCCATCTGGTGTTTTGGTTCCCAGCATAGTTTCTGATTTCGGTCTCATCTCTCATTAGTATGATCGCCAACCCTTCTGTTTTTCCTTCGCATGACTTTTCCAGGTTTAAGGTTTAGGCTGTGCCAGCATTAGACAGATGCTGCCACTTTCAGTTATTTTTGAAAAGAAACAAATAGAAGTCTGCCATTTATAAGGAGAACTAACACACGCTTCTGCAAGAATTCGTGTGATGTGACAAAAGAGTGTGACTGGAGTTTCTATGAAACCTAATCCTGAGCCCGGTTTAAGAAAATCTTTAGAGCTGAGACCTCAACAGACAGGCGCGGATACGAGACACCAAACCACACAGTAAATGATGAAAAATGGGAAGACGCTTAACTCCTCTCTTGGGATTTGTGGACAATATTTACTGACAGCATCGGCCGTCTCATTCTTTATTAGGGCTATATTGAATGAATCTTGAAAAGGAAGATGTTTCAGGTGAGTAATTTCAAACATCCATCCATTATCTAAACCCACTTATCCATGCAGGGTCACTGGGAGGACTGGTGCTTATCTGCAGCAGTCATGGAGTTAGAGGCGGGGTGTAGCTATACACACACACACACACACACACACACACACACACACACACTCCTGTCTTAGGACAAGTTGGATTAATCAGTGAACGACCAACACAAAATGGGGGAGAAAAGCATGGAGGAAGGTCTGTCATCACTCTTCCTTGTTCTCTGCTATTGCTAGTTCTACGGACCGGAGCCGGTCGATAAAGGTAAGTTATAATACAGTGAAGTTCATAGTTGTAACGTAAGACGATGTAGAAATGTTCATGAGGTGTGAATACTTATTCCAACGCTGCAGAAAAAGGTTGTTATAGATCAGGAGTGTCGAACTCAAGTTTGATTTTGGGCCAAATCAACAATTTGAATGTTCTTAAAGGGCCGGTTGTGCCAGAATGTATTGATAGAACCCATTAAATTGTTAAAATATTGTTGTTGCCGCGACATTCCCCCCCCTTCCTTCACTCTCTACTCTCTCAGTCACTACTTCCTCTTCTGAGAGGGGAGATGTGCTACCAGCTCTCCATCTAACGGGTCAATTGAGTGTCCTAAATCTGCTGGGATTTACCCTATCCAGAACTAAAGTAAACTGTGTTTAAGCTGGTTTCGAGAAAGAGTTCACCTGATTTCTACGGCCTACATCCAGATGTCTCATCCTTCTTCCCCCTGTGAATTAGCCAGACTGAGCAGCATACAGCCAACTAGTTTCACAGAGCACATCTGTTAACGGTCGCTTCTTCTCTGTTTTGCAGCTTGCACTTGTTACTGAATCAGGTTGGTTTTAGTGACTCTGGCGAGTCCCAAGGATGTTGTTTTAATTTGGGCTAAAGCAACCTATAAAACATTTTCTACTATTTTACTACCATCAAAGAACTTTGAGGTGACTCATTAATTGAATGTCCACAACATCTTTTAGATTTTCTTAATGCTAAATATTTATTAGTAAAGCAATTTTTCAAGGGTCAGTACAGCTTAATTCAGTAGCAGAAATAATCAATTAAGACAATTGGCTAATGTCTCAGTGTTGCTCAACGTTCCTCCCATGTCCTTCTATACCCAAATAAGGCCTTGGTCATCTGTGCTTTCCTGTTAGTCCCCATTTTACCCCTAACCTTTCACCTTTCACCTACTATCCACCTCCAACACATCATCAGTGATCTTTAATAGCAGTTATATGTTTTACACCATTTCACGTTTAATGTTAGAATCACATTCATAACCCTTTTAGTTTCTCTGATTTAGCATTCATTTATAATTTTATGATAACCACAACTTATTACTCTTTTATTATTATTTGATACCAAAGTTAGTTACTTGTTTTACTTGTAAGTTTTTCCACGAGTGTAAATATTATTATAAGTAAACCAATATTAATATAAGTACTTTCCTTTAAATCTTATCTAATTACTCAAAATGTTTAGATTTCATCCTTTAACTTTTATGCTTTTAAATAAAAACTGGTCTCAGCTATTTTTATAAATCTGCAAGCTGGCAACTTACTTCCTCTTTTTTCAGGAAACCTGCTGTTCCTGTCTCATCTCTCTCTCTGACTATGATTTCTTATGATTAGATAGAAAAAATAAGTAGAATTAAAGCTAAGTTTGCAGGAGACAAAAACAACACACACAACCAGGTTTATTTTATTGCAGTCTGGGTCAACTGTTGGGTCTAGATGTGATTTGTGTGACTTATTTTAAAGGTAACTTTATTCATTGTTACTGTTAACTAAAATCTCCAGCATGGGAAAGTGGGATGATCTCGGATTTTCTTGACAATATCAATAATTGTTTTAGCATTAAGTAAGCGTTCCTTAAAATGAAATAATATTGAACATCTTTTCCCACTAATTTTGTATCACAGATTTTGTGGTGCTAATTTAGAAATATTTGTAAGAATATTTTTAGAATTTTTTTTTGCTAATGTATGATTTTAAATGTGACTTTTTATTAAACGCTGCATCTGTCACGAACTGTAGCTCGACATCGAGCAAGGATGAACTTAAACTCAATATTTTTGGCCAATTTTGAGAATATTTCAATAAAATCAGAAAAAATATGTGGGAATCTTTAATTTTTTTTTGGGTGAATTTTGCAGATTTGTGAAAAATTGGAGGGACTTATTGATGCCACTCAAAAAGCTTCGGCGGGCCAGATTTGGCCCCCGGGCCTTGACTTTGACATATGTGTTATAGATGTTGGGTTTTTCAGGGTTGGTCCTCTTTAAGAATGAAACAAAGATCTTAGTGCTCTTAATCTCTTAAACGACTTCAGTGCCAGTGAACTCCTGCTCATTATTTCTTTTTAATTTGACAGAAAACTTTTTCCCTAAACATGAAACTTTACTCTTACTTTTGTAGCTGTGAGTTAGATCGGTGTGAGGCGAATTGAATTACAGATGCATCAGACATTTGTGGTAAATATGACTTATGTTGTCCTCGGCTTTCATCTTTATTCCCACTCACAGTTCTCCTCTTTCTGTCTGCAGCAGAAGAAATTTTAAACTTGATGCGCGCCGCGCGCTCGTCACTCCATCTTATTTTCCTCATATAAAATGCTACATGTTTAACTTACCCACAAACACTCAAATTGAAAGATACTTGCTTCTTCTCGCTCATCCCTCATCCTCCATCTGTTCAGCCTGCAGCTCTGAGATACAACGTATCAGAATTTCACATTTCACATCCCATCTAGCAAAACTGCTCCGCAGTCAAGCTTATCTTTCTGCCAAGCCGTCGTCATCACTGTAAAATGAATGAAAATTGTTTTTTATTGTTTTATGAAATCTATAAAACACTTCCAGGGCTCAAGACAAACGAACAAACGAACAAACAAACAAACAAACAAAAACACACTGAAGATAATTTATAATTTTTTTTACATTAGAGATAACATCCCAAAAAATTATATTTTGCTTTTACGGACCAAAAAAAACAAAAAACAACTCAGGTGGTTGTTTCATTAAAACTAGTATTTCTGAAACTAAATCGTTAATCAGCGTTCGGTGCAATCAGTGTACGTTGGTATTTTTTTCTTGCTGTTCAAAAATAGTGAAAACATTCATAGTAAAGTTTGCAGCCATTCCACCGCGCAGCTCACAGCAAAGATAAGTGTCGACCCAAGAAAGTGATAAGTGGCCATCTGGGCGCTGCTGCCGCTCTGCATACAAATACGATAACGGCTCAAAAACTCTTTCGCCGTGAGTGTTGCTGCATTTTCTTTCACAAAAGCACCGATATTGCAACATTTTTCAACGTTTTCGTTGCGTTTGAATCTTCAAATTTGTCTGAGAAAATACAGACACAATTGTTGAGCCTCATCAAATCACCCTAATTGAACAGCACAAAGAAAAACCACTCCAAAAGATTTACATAATGACTGGATAAATTATTTTTCTAATGAAAAATCCTAATTTTCCAGACCGTAACACTACCAGTACCACCGTGTTTTCAAAGACTGGCAAAACTCCAAGCAAGCTTTTATTTAGTTTTTTTTTTTTTTTTTTTTTTTGCTCAGTCATAACTAATTAGTTCCTTTCCTTGAGTTCAAATATCCAGTAGTTATGTTTTTACTTTCTGGAAGGAGTTTCTTTAATTCATAAGCCACACAGATTGATAGAGAGCACATCAATTGAGGTTCGCTGCTGATTCATCGGAGAAGATGAAATTAATGGAGTTTGACAACATGGAGACAGTTCATGCAAAGTATCCCCTTATCATCGAAACATATGCAGCGAGCTCTGCTGGCTGTGTGCTGTCTTCAGGCACTCATGTTAAGGTTCTTATGAGAAGTTCTCCACTGGAGTAATCAGCCATCCCGATAATGTCTTTTTTTCTCTCTTTCTTTCTTGCGACTTAAAAAAAAAAACAAAAAAAAAACACACGAGAACCAAGACCAGACACTCAAACTGAGATGAGAATCGATCTAAAGCAGCGAGTTAAAGAAGCCGCCATCAGTAAACGTTATCGCCGGCCATTTGAAGATTTAAATGAAATGGAAAGAGTTTGACTTTGATCACAAGCTGTCTGGTAATGACTCTTATCTCTGTAATCTCTTTTCCAGGGGACAGAAAAACGACATGATATTTTATCCCCCCCCCCAACACCCCGCTCGCCTCTGCTGCTCTGCGGAGCCGCACATCCACCAAAACATAAAGATCCTTAACCGTCAAATCCAATTGGAGGTGGCTCCACTTCACACAGCTATGAGTTAAACTGTCAAGCCAATGCATTTCCCAGCAGGCAAAGAGAAGGGAGTACGTGTTGGTGAGCTAGAGTGGCTGCTACATAATTTAATAACAGCTCACCAGCAGTGAGAATTGGGAGGTGGGGTGGGGGGGGAAAGCATGAGGAGATTTAGCAGCTCTGTTCGTGCAAGACGCTGGGAGAGCAGATGTGAAAAGGTGAAAGGCCGGTTGGGTGGTGTTACACGAGGAAATGTCCGAAAACATCAGCCATCGGACAAAATGACAACACCGAGAACTGCAGGAGTGCAGAGGTCGGGGATTTTTTCATTTATTTATTTATTTATTTATTTTTTACTCATCCACCTGCTGTTAGATGATGTGTGCCGGAACATCAGGGAGGTAGCAGGAGAAGCGCTTTTGTCTCCGTCCCACACGCAAACCCGGCCGCAGGCGAGGGAGCCCTGCAGAGAATAACGTGAGGTCACATGCAGGGTTCATGAATCTATACATGCAGAGGAGGCACAGTGTCTGCTGCACATCGAACAGCTCACTAAAATAAAAAACGGCGTTTTAAAGAATGAACCGAAAGAACCGGCAGGAGCGTTGCTTCGTCAGGTCTGGTTCCTGGTGTCGTCCAGATGTTCCGCTAGAGTGAGGTCAGCGGGTCACACAGAGACGCCCAAATGACCTCTGCAGTGTTGAGTTTCACCAGTCCAAAGCAAACAAACAAAAGAAAGAAATACTCATTGATTCACAGATGTAAGTCACATCTGATATCGATTGATTTTGCAAAAACACAATCTCGGAGATTTGATGACAGAGCACGCTCATTTTATGTATCTGCCTTCCTAGCAGAGCAGCAGGAAGATTGATTACAGCAGCAAGAACGATAGCAGCTTTTCTGAAGTAGCTAGTTAGCACTTTGGCTAAATTTCCTCACAATTTTTTTTTTTTTTTTTACAGTGATCATTAATTGTTTAATTAACTGTTTTTGGAACAAGAGCTTGGGCTGATAAAACACACAAAAACTTTTTAAGTAGCTAATGGGTTCTGATTCTAACATCAGTTTAAAATCAGAACCAGTTCGATGGAACAAGCTCCAAATTTCTCTCTCAGGCCTTCACAGAAAAGAGTTTGGGGTGTCAGAGTTATGGGGGGTCGAGTATGCCAAACTTTTCCCATTTTTAGTTGAACAAACAATATTTAAAGAACAAAAAATGCACAGTAGTTTATGTTGGTCTTCTCTGTCAAATAAAATGCAAGTAATATACATGCAGTTTGTGATTGTAATGACAAAACACACAAAAAGTTTGGGTTTTTTTTTTACTATTATAAAATGTATCAAGAACTGCCATTGCAACACAGACAAAAGAAGCTTTTTATTTTTATTTTTTAAATAGTATATTAACAAACTGAAACTTTTCAACAAACTGCAGGATCTCAAACAAACCTGTCAGTATCGACCCAGAGGATCTGGTTTGTGTGCCATGAAATGAACGTCTGGGTTTGATTTGTTTTTCTTGAATCGGTCTCTGACCCGCTGGTTTTTGCTATTTTAATAATAGCTGATTCTTTCCTGGTCAACAAACTTTGGTTCCTCTTGTTACCAGCAAACTTCTAGAGTGGTTTCAGCGTTCATCTTATCCATTATTACACCTACAAAACCCCAAACTTTGATTCAATATTGCATATTTCTAATATTCTTTATGCAGTAAATATAATACTATAACCTGAGGTGAAATTCTCGTTCAGATAATTGTAAAAAAAAAAAAAGGAGAAAGTGATTATGTCCTTATATAAATCCATCAGTATCTCTGCAAACTCTTCTTGAAAACCCTGCAGAAGTACTTTCTCTTGGCTCACAATCAGAGGACCCCACAGCAATACAATAACAATCTGTGCCGCTGCCTCGCTACAGCTGCAAACAGCACGGCCATCGCGGCCCTTAAGTGATGAGCCTGTGGCCTCCTGGTCAGGTCCCTCTCTCTCGGGTCTGTCAGGATCAGTTCTGCTGCCGCTTCGCAGGCTCCGCCCTGGACAGAAAAGCCTCTACTGCACTTTCCCCGAATCAGTGAGGCCAGCGTGGCTCTCCTGTCACTGGAAATTAGGTGAGTAAGTAGGTGTCCTGCTGGTGCGTTGTCATTTTCTGACTGAGAAGCCAGTAATCACCGCTCGCTGCTCCAGCTATGAACCAAGGCCGTCTGGCGTGTTGGCTCTTCCGGCAGCTTGTGCTCAGAAATTAATAACGAGAGCAGCAGAACAAGAAAAACTCAGTAGACGATTATTCTAGTTTTAACTGAAAGTGCTAAGACAGGAAAGTAGGCAAAAAGAGAGAGGGAAGACGTGCGGCAAAGATCACCAGGCCGGTGATCCCCATGCGGGCCGCGCCCAACCCCTGCACCACCACAAAACTCTTTTCCCTCATTTTTTTTATTTTTTATTATGGATTATTTATTTGTTTCGGTTAAAGCTTTTGTTCTATATTTTTCTTTCAACAAAAGTCTGACCAAATAAAAAAACTAGAAACTTTCCCCCACAGAGTTTACAAATAAATAAGTTATCCTCAAGTATTTGTATTGGTCATTGAGTCTTATTTATTACTGACATGAGTTCATTATATTTTTGCTTAAGTCATGATGACAGTTTTACATTTAAAAAGCTACTCTGATAAGTTGCTTTAGCAGTGTAAATGTCCTTCTCATTCTGCACACGTTGTCATGGCTACATCGCGGTACATTGATCCCGTTTCATCAGTCGGGCCGATCAAGATATTTGCACTAAACACAACAAGACAACCAGCTTCAAAGACATTCAACAACTGCGGGATTTGAAAGGGAATCGATTTTTGACACTTTGAATTATTATTTTCTTTAATAGGTACGGCGTTGAAAGGTTTGCCCTGATGGAAGACTGATGTTTATTTCTTCTGGAAATAAACATCAAAGGTGAGTCAGATTTTCTTCTCTCTCTTTTTTTTTCTTCTCATATTTATGACGCTTGTTACCTTCCTGTGATGCAATGGGGTTCCTTTATGTGAAATGTTGCTTTGGAGGTGATATCCTAGCTGGAGACTGTCAGGTTAAACATGGTGAGGCCTTTTAAGAGTTTAGCGGCCATTATAGAAGATGTCACTCATGTTGCGCTGCGTTACAGTGTGCGATCGCCCCTTTTCATGTGCCTCGTGGGTGAGACAGCATCAAGAGAAGAATTAGAGGCTCATCGATGACGAAAAGTTAGTAGGGCTGTTGTAAAAGAATATTTTAGTAATCGAGTACTCTATAGAATATTCCCACGATTATCCGAGGAATCGGATCTCTCTCTGCCTCTCTCTTTCTCCGCCATTGCTACCGTGACGACGCCAGAGAAATCCTCAAACAATGACCCAGGCGGAACACGGTGCGCTACATAACAAAAACATGATTTCACGAAGCTCCGAGGAAGATACATTTTCCTTGAGGAATTGTAATAATCGAGGTACTCGGCTTGTTTCAGCCCTACCGCAAAGTTAGATGTGTGGGTCATAGAGTGCAGGTGATGAAGGTGCATTCAAGATGGCGGTTTGCTTTCTCGAATGGCTCCCTGGGTGAGCTCCTCCTCCCTCTACCACCCGGTTTATGAAAATTTTATTTCTTTGAACGTCCCTGTTTGTCTTACAGACTTAAGCCCAAAGAAGAGAAGAAGTAACGGGATAATTTGCTCCTCGCTCCATGCGAGCGCAGCATTCTTTAAACAAAGCTTCATCTCAATATTCTGCGCAGCGGGAAGGGCTCACATGCTCAACACCGAGGCGTACGTGCTTCCCATTACCCGTATTTGCATAAAAGCAAAGTAAAGCGTGCTTTAAGGTTGCAAACGATACATGAATAAGTTATATTTTATGTGGTGCTTGTGGGCTCCCCTCCTAATGCTGACCAGCTCGAATGGCTGGTGTCAAAAATGTAAAAAACGGATTAGATAGGTAGAAATATTTCCCAGGAAAGAGCACGCACATAGTTCATTTGAAAATGAACTTTCATGGTTGAGGGTTTAAAGCAGCAGCATGTACCTTTTATAAATATGTCTTTTTTTTATATTTGTTAATTTAATAATACGAGACAGATAATCTGCAAAAGAACGAACGAAAGAGCTTTTTCACCTCCTCCCAGTTGTCTTACAGCTATGTGTAAAAATACTCTGATATGGTTGTTTCTGATCCCCTTGTGGAGCAAGCAGCATGTACATTAGCATGATTGACAGCTCTAAGACCCTCCTCCTGTCTCTAATTGGTTGCTTCTGATCGGGATCAATGTATTTCTGCTTATGGCGGTAGGACAACTGGGAGGAATATTAGGAAATCTATTGTTTTCGCAGATTATTATTCTGTCGAAACATAATGAAATATGTAAAAAAAAAACAAAAAAAAAAACAACATTGCTTAAAATAGATGCAAACTGAGAAGATGCTTGATCAGAACTCAACTTAATTAAATGGAGGGGAGCAAACAGAGAAGGGGGCATAAAGATGGGAGCTAAAAACAGGAAATGTGAGGAGAGCAAAGATGCTGAAGACGGAGAGAGACGTGGACACGGCTCCCAGCAGAGCTCTGAAACCTCTGAAGCCATGTCTTCCACCGACTGACGACACGCAGAGGTTGGACGGACCGGCTGGCCGAGAAAATGAGAAATGGGAGCAAGAGGAAAACAAGGAGGGCTTGATGGCACAATAAGGGAAGGTCACGAGCCGGGGAAAGGAAAACAAGAAGGAGCGGGCCGCGTGAATCAAAGAGGAGGCTGCGGACGTTTGAAAAGAGCAGTTAAACCATCTTTCTCAATTATTCATTTAGAAATCAATACAGCCCCCATGCAGCAGTGAGAGAGACTGAAGAAAGACCATCAGAGGAGGGAGGATGATGAATTATCACGTGGCTTTTATTTCTTTGTTATTTTAAAAAAAAATTTTTACATTTGGATTCTTGTGATTCAGAAATAGAAGAGGAGAATATGACTGGCTTGGCTTGAGAGACATATTGGTGACATATTAGAGAGGAGATGTGGTCCTTACTTGAAATTAGAGAGGACATTTAAAAAAAATCAGTCCTAGTTGAGTCTTAATTGAGTTTTAAAGTTGCAAGCTTCTCAGTGATTAAAAAATAAATAGATTACACAAAAAGAAGAGAGCACGATCATTTCCCCTCCGTGTTCGGTCACGTCAGGACTTGAAAACTCCTGACTCATCAGTTCCTCCCAGCTTTCTCTGCAAACTTTTTTCCCTTCGTCCAGATGCATCCGTGGATATATCTCTTAAATGTCATGAAGACTGATGGCGGGTGAGTTTAAGTGTGGTGACATTACTGCCTCCACTCTCACTCTTTCTAAGTCAGGCTTGTCTGCTCTCCGCGCTGACATTTAGCCGGCCATGTTTACGCGCCACTCGCCGCCCAAAATGTCACTCCGAGATTTATAGCGGTGAGCACTGACTGGTTGAGCAGAGCGGCGGCGTGTGCGCCCAGGTATGGCGAGGCTGAGAACAAATTAATCTGAGTGTTCGCCGGCTCTCCATCTTCTTTCTTGCTTTGTTGTTAATTTTCATCTTCCCTTCTTACCCCTGACATGCACTGTCGTTGATTCACCGATATGAAATTTGCTTATCTTTCTTCTAAATTATTTTAAAATCTTCTGCTTCTTCCTTTTTTTTTCTGGCCTAAGAAAGTATTCATCAACATTCCTTCAACTTTGACTTTTTTCCTATTTCGTCATGGTTAAACCATGAACTTCCATGTATTTTTATGGGTTTTATGTGGTAAGATAACGCATGCACCGTATCCTTATTTGATGGAAGAAAAATGATGCATGGTCTTCAAACTGAAAAAGTTTCCATTGCATGATACTTCCACCGTCATATGCCACAGCGAGCAGCCAAAGTCCAGGAAATGTTGCAAGCGTTTGCATTGAAAACATTCCCTCTATATAATATTTCATCTCAGAAAAAAAAAAATCCATCTCTTTAGAGATTTCCGCAGAGGTTTGTTAGATTATATGAACAACCAGAATCATTCAGACAGTAGAACACAGCTGACAGGTCAGGGAGAAAGTTTAAAGCAGAGCTAGGTTACAGATCAATATCCCAAGATCTGAACATGTCACAGCGTCTTGATCATCTGAAAATGAAAAGAGAGTTCATTTAAAATCAGAGTAAAACCATCAAGAAGTTGTTTTCTGATATGAAATGGGACAAGCGTCTCTTAAAAGGCAAAGAAAATAAAAACCTTTGAGGTTGGAATGCCTCCTTGCCATCACCCTAATGTTTAGCTCTCTACCTTGATTGTCTTTCAGATTAAAAAAATAATTGCTAATATTACCTCCAGTGAGAAGAAGCATGATGAGAAAATTAAAGGTTTACTTTACAACGGATGTGAGTAATTTTGGTCATTGCTGTACACACTATGAAACACAATGGTAGCAGTATAATGCTGCTTCTGTTTTTTCCCCCAGACATTTTATATACACTTTGTACATTTTCAATTTGTTGCTTTTTCAACAACAACTGTACACCTGGTAAAATATACCAGGCTACTAAGGATAAATTTAGAAAAGTTTAGTTGCCCTAATCCTTCTGTTCACATGCAGCCTGAACACAGCGTTCTGTATAAATACGTCTTTCCGCTCTCCCGAAGTCCACTGGCTAAAGCCTCATGTAGTTTTGATCAGTGGTTACAAAACAGACTTAAATGCTGGGACTGGGAGACTTAATGGTTCAGACGGAAAAACAATGCAGGTCAGAGGAATAAGCTGCTGGGTTTTGTCTACTCTCAGGAATAAAACATTGTTGGCGCTTGTGTGTTTCTGGTAGTTGTGCAAAAGTCGAGCTTTTAATCCTAAAAGCTCGAGTTGAAAGCAGGTCTGAAACCAAGGTCCGGGTGGTGTTTGTTTTCCCTTTTTTGTTTTGTTCCAGTCTTTTTACTCATCTGCATTTTTGCTTTGTTTTCTTGTGTTTGATAAGGAGGAGGCATATCTTCACATACCAGCTGCACACCTGCTTGCTACCATCTGACTTCAGTGGCACTTCAGTGTCCCTGAGAATGAATCTACAGTGAATATTAGTCAGAGTAAACATCTGAAAACTAATTCATTAGCTTTTAATTCTCTAATAAGTCTGGCTGTGGTGCCGTGCATTCAGTTCATTATTAGGTTTTTATCTTATTGAGATTATGTAGTTCCCCAGATGTTATTGACCAGAAAGGAACTCTTGATATTAAATTATTTTAAGGATCTGTTTGTATCCTCAGGACAAGTGACCCCAGGGATAATTTAAAAGCTGGTAATCATCCTAGTAGGTGATAAATTAACTGGTGGTGCTTGCAAATTACATTGATTTATAGCGACAAGACTGAAGCTGACACATGATTCACAGCTTCTGTAAATGACTTTTATGCAGTTTTTAAAGAGTTTGGTCTTTTTGATTGTCACCATATAATTTTGAAGTCGTCTCGAAATTGAATGTGATGCCACTCAGACATACAGTCACATTCAATGAATCAGAACATGAGTTCAGATGAGACTCGTTACTCTGGGATACCTTTTGAAAATGAAAAATCGTTAAGCAGGTAATAAACATGCTTTTCATTAAGCACACATTTCTACAATAAAATTATTTTTATTGGTCTGATGTAATATTCTAATCTTAAACGTTGCTTTCATTCGCTGCAGGCAGAAAATTATCATAATGAGCAATAATAAAAGATTTAAAACGTCATTCTGTGTCTAATTAATCTGGGTCCCGCTTGAAATGTTCAGTACTTAGAGAAGTCAAACTCGAGCAGAATTACTCTACATATACTGATCATGTGCTCTTTAAGAGAAAAGTTGGATTTGTGTAACTTTTTACAAATGCACTTGGTGAAAAGTATCTTAATTTTCGAAGAAATACCCAGAGATTTAATTACATTAAAACCGAAGCATTTGGCTATGATGACGAAGTTTGGACTCTGAGGACCTTCCTGCCGTTTTATGAGGTTGACATCCATCCATCCATCCATCCATCCATCCATCCATCCATCCATCCATCCATCCATCCATCCATCCATCCATCCATCCATCCATCCATCCATCCATCCATCCATCCATCCATCCATGTTTTAAGGTGGCCATCACAAAGCCCAGGTCAAAGTTATTTAAGCAGAAAAGGTGTTTGCAGCTGTATGTCTTACAATCCTCTCTCCGTTACACCAGACCTTTCAGAGCAAATAGTTCAAGATCCATGCAAACTAGTTTGAGAAGCGAGTGAAGACAAACCCAAAACATTTGATTCAATGCTCCACAGTTCTAAAGGTAAATAAAATATGAAGGAAATGTATGTAAGCTTCTGACTTAATTTTTTTTGTCTCAGTTTTTGGTCTTTAGTGATTAGAAATAATATGGTCAGAACTGTGCACAGTAACAAAAAAGTAGGGCAGGTCCAGTCTATTTTAATATATGAGTGAGAATATTTTTACAATTCTTTGTACTTTCTGTATAAATGTAGGTGGAAGTCAGCTTCACTTTCCCTTCGGGTTTTTGTTTTGTTTTGTTTTAAAGATCTTGAGTGAACCTGTTTGGAACCATTACGGATTGATTATTATTGACTAAATTTCCCTGAGAAAAAGGGAAATGCACCTGCTGTAGTCCTACCTGTGTTCTTGTTTGAAAGTCACTAACGTGCGCCACACATAACTCTGCGTGGTGATTTCCTTTGAGACGTGAAGTCACATCTCAAGGGCGATGTTTGACTTCCTATATGGGCTTGCATGAAGAACGTCCTCTCCACCCCGTGGTGCCTCGCTACGCCGTGTGTGACCCACATAAAACAGTCGAAAGCAACAGCAGCCCCTTCCCTTGTGCTTACTGTTTGTACACACATCATATGTCACACTGCACTGAATGTCATGATTGCATGGTGGGAACATCAGGCTCCTCCGTGGGAGCAGCTCTGCTGTATAATGTGTGGGAAGCTTCATTCCTCAGCCTCTGCGCCACCTCCCAACACCATAATCTCTCAGTGTGAAGAAGCGATCTGTCATGCTGCCAAGGTGGCTCACCGAATCCCAGTGAAACACGTACTGCGAATTGTTTTTTTGCTTGATGAACTATGGAACATCTTGCTGACAGCATCTGTGAATGTTAGCTCAGAATATATTTATCATGTAACGCCAGCCAGCAGAGGGTTTTACTGTCTCACCTCTCAGGCACTTGACAGGCTCTAACTTTAATATAACCTGAAATATATATTTTTTTGCCGTTTCTTCAAATGCGGACTACGAGGGGATGTTAAGACGTGAGATTTGAGGTTTCCTCCTCACACCTTCCCGCTGCAGCAAAATAGATTTCCGGTAACTGGCGCGGTGAATAAATATTTCTGTGTTATTAAAATTTACTGATGGCATCTGGCTGCAGTCTGCCCCTTCATGGTACAATGCTCTACCGTCTGTTTCATTTTCATATTTCAAAGAAAAAAACAATAATTAAAAAAATACCCTCGGCTGAAATCCTGTGATCTGTGTTTTCTCATTGTGCTTCTGCACAGCGTGTCCTTTTCAATGGCAACTCAGAAAGAATAGCTCACCACACATCCTAATTCCTGAGGTGCCTTCAGATTTAGGTTCTGATACCCTCAAACATTTGCAATTTTTAATACTTTACGGCTTAAACATCTATGGATATCACTTTATTCCAGGGGTCTGCAACCTGTAACTCTTTATAACTCTGGCTAAGTTGATACTAAATTATTTCTAACTATGAACGCAATAACAACATGCAGGTTGCATTAGTTAAAACATGATATTTTTCTTCTCAATAGGTTAGATAGTTGTGCTTTTCCACAAACATAACATCCTAAAACAATGTATATGTCTTGTTTTTGCAAACATGTTTTCTATTTTAAAATCTAAAAATAAAAATAAAATGTTTAATACAGTAGATATTCATTAAAAATGAGAAGCTGTCTTTTTCAAAAGGATCTGTAACATACACGTCTCTGAGCGAGTTTTTTTTAGCTGCACTAAGCGTAAAAATGGCGCTTTGGACAGTAAAGTTTGAGGATCCCTGCTTTAAATTGTTGGCACTCTGTGCATTTCTCCTTTTAAACAGCGCAGGAAAGGGTTAAAGTGCATTCCTTCCTTTGGGTCAGCTCCTCCAGGGGTTATGCCACGGTGTTCCCAGGCCAACCAAGAAAAACTTAGTCTCTCCAGCATGTCCTGGATCTTCCTCTGGGTCTCATGTCATGTATGTTTTTTCTTTATTTTTTATTTTATACTATAACATGAAATCTCTATCTCAGAGGACATCAGATGGGACAAATCCACTTGTCTAGAACTGATTCAGTGTGAAAAAGTATTTCCAGGAACAAGATCAATGCTTAGATTTAATTTGGACAAGATGCGACGCTCACGCTTGCTCATCCAACAGCAAAAGTAAAATAACATTTATCATTCCAGAAAATCCAACATCTGGCATACCTTGATGTAGGAGTAAACATGTTACCTTTAATCATCAATTCTCAAGGGGAGTAGAGACATTAAGACCTGCCGGTCGGTAATGTTCTCCCTCGAGTCTGCAGTGAGCCAGAGCCTTTGTTCGGCTCACAGAGGCTGCAGCATGCTTCGTCTCCAGGCCTCCTAACCCTCTGTGCTTTTTTAGTCGTTTGTTTTCGTCAGTGACACAGTTGTCTGAACTTAAATCTTCGATGGACAGGTCATTTAGATAGAGTGACAAGAGTTGCGGCTTCTTTGTCGCCACATGCGGCAACTGAATCTCTGTTAAAGATGCCCCTAAATCTATGAACCAAATAGGCTTTTGATTTTACTTTTCCACTTTTAAATGCTATAAACTCCTTCTTCAAGGATCACAGCTTGCTTGTCTTGAATCCACCATGAATCCACTGCAACTTATGATGTGGAGAAATAACTCCAGTTAATTGAAATGCAGGTTGGGGGGACTCGTTGTTATGTTGTCAGATT
Source organism: Poeciliopsis turneri (assembly GCA_922788865.1). Lineage (NCBI taxonomy): Eukaryota > Metazoa > Chordata > Actinopteri > Cyprinodontiformes > Poeciliidae > Poeciliopsis > Poeciliopsis turneri. The sequence continues at coordinate 226,709 of CAKLNU010000667.1, forward strand.
CATCCGATGAAAACAAAGCAACAACCTCTTAGTCGCTTTGGCAATGTTTTATTTCATACAGTTTCTTTTTCTACTAGAAATGCTTCGAGGCCCATCAAACTTTTAATCTCTGCCTTCGAATGACACACAAGTCATGCTGTTTTAAGCCAACAATGACATTTTGAAGCATCTCATATAGTAGCATGATATAACCTACAGCCAAGTCGGACCTCTACATACTTTCGGACACACTGAAAAATGTTGAAAAAGCACAGCAGACATTTTAAAGTAATAACATGCTTTGCTATGCAGATGCTTTGTCTGCATTAAGGAATTTCACTCAGCTTAAAGTCGCTCCAACAGTAGGTAATCCCGCTTTTTATTATGTTTATTTTTGTTACTAATAATTTAGAGCATTTGTGGGCACATAGATGTGTATACAGACAGTCATGCTATCATTATGTTTGGAAAAATTTAAAACAAGACATTGAGATCATGACCAAACTAACTCCTTGCCAAATTTTAAAACCCTCCACCCAAATAGTCAATATACAGAAGAAGCACAGTGAGGTTTTATTCCGTATCATCATCGTCACACGATGAAGAAGTCCATGTTCCTACATGTAGAACCAGGCAAAACACGTTCTGAGACGCCGCAACACAATTATGACAGAGGCTGGAAATTCAAACCCCAGATTTGTTGTAAAAATGCCTTTTTTCTCTCTCTACTATTTTCCTCTCTGTCCTAATAGGTCACTGTTGCTCTTGTCAATTAGATAAACTTCCCATATTCCTCTAAAGCTTTCTAGGATTTGCTCTCGCTCCTGTTCTTCCTCCTCTCAGTCCTCTAGTGCTGCTCGGTGCTCCCCAGGCTCGCACAGACCCAGACAGTCATGATGAATGTGGAACAGGGTCCAGCCCAGGCTCCTGCCATTACCCCGTGACAATTTATTACCCTTTATCTCAAGGCACAATTAACCCAGGCCCAGGAAAAAGGGACTTATCAGTCCTTCATTACCAGGACCTGCCCATGTTCCCATCCCTCTCTGACACCTGATGGACACACACACACTCAGACACCTTCAATATGTGTGGACCTTCTCGGCTTTTCCTTTGGCGTACGAGAAGAGCTGTAGAGGACTTCATACTCGTGCAGACTGTCTCTCTTAATCTCTGCTCTTTCATGTGGCCTTTGGTTTTCTGTCACTCCCACATTACGACCTTTTATTGAGATTTTATTTTTAACTCAGCTTGATGAAAAGTTATAGTGGCTTTGGAGAGAAAATGTTCTGATTAATGTCGCACGATTCCTGCACTTGCAGCGTTTGTTTGTTTTTTTTTTCTTTTCTCCTGTCACGTCTTGCTATTCCACCTTTTTTGGTGTGATTTTTCTATTCTTCTCAAAGCTCCTTATTTGTTCACTGCCACGCCTTCTTTTGATTAATAGATTTGCTTTCTCCGCTCCGGGTTCTCTTTCTGTTTTTTTGTTTTTTTGTTTAATAACTTCAAAGTAAAACAATAAAAAACAATTAATCACATACAGTACGTCTTCTTACATAATGTTAAATACAAACTGCTAGACGCTCAAATGAAATGCTATAAAATATCATTTTGCTCACCAGGCATACTTTAAAAATGTGAAAATGATTGGCTGAAATAAAAATTCAATGAAACTTCTTTTGCAAAATGTATGAATATAATTATAATGTTTAGCTGAATTAATCTGTAATATCCATTTATATCAAACTATAACAGACAGTTTTAAAACTTTTCTGGGCATCGGAAACACTTTCAATAGTCATTAGTACTGAAAATTAACATTGAACAAAACTGAGTATCATTCCTAATAACACAGGAAACAAATAAACTAATTCAACAGACAAATTATGTATATGTAAGAAATAAGAATGGTCTCATAATTGATCCCTGTGGGATCCCACGGCTTGCTATAGTACAATCAGAGTCATTAATCCTAACAAATAACTGTTCATTGCTAACGTAAATAACGTGAAGTCATTTCTAAGTTATTATGAGACGACAACACAAAACTGTTTTGCATAATCTATTGTGACTCAAAAGGTTTAAATATGTCTAGCATACTATAAACCTAATCCTTATTATTTATTGTTTAATTAATTCAATCAACCAAGTGAAACACCTATTTTCAAGATACATTCTATCATTAATTATGTGAAAGTATCTATAAATAACGTCATAGCGATACGTAAGAGTTAATTAGTATAAATCGGTGGAGCGTTTTTTTTTTTTTAATTTTGAACATATATTATTGAATTGCTCATTATATATCTTCCTCATTAAGCCGCCAGACAGCGAGCTGCGTCACTGAACGAACAGAAAACGTTCAAGTTCAAGCCTGTCTGAAGCCGATCGACGCCAGCGTCCTGATAATTGCCACTGACATCATCAGCTGCTTGTTGGGGAAACTGCAGAATTCACATAAAAGTCAGAGAAGGTCAGCTCAGAGGAGAGCGAGCCTCTCCTGCAGCCCGAACGGCCCGACCAAAACCGACTGGAAGCTCAGAGTCTCTCGAGTCTTATGAGCTGCTGCTTGTAAATATTATATAAGAGCATAAAGTTGACTAATGAATGCAGGCCCTGTCCAGATTGCCAGGAGCAGGAGCAGGATGACTGCCCTGCTGAACAGTGCAGACACTGAGGAGGACTGCTATGTGTTAGTGTGTGTGTGTGGATGAGAGTTTGGAAGGTTTTTCTAATTTGTTGTTATATAGGCTCAATAAGTGCATAAAAATAAACACAACATGGAATGAATGCTCATAAAATCTATTTAGAATTAGGAAAGGATGTATTTTCCACCCTGAACCCTCTAACCCTATTAAAGTGAGTAAGTGTAAATTCCTCAGCATGTTGTATAAAATGCAAACGATTAGGGTTTTTTTTTTTTTTTTAAAGCGCATTAACAGCAATCAATTTAATGTACTCTACATTTACAGATCATTAGACCTTTCTTGAGGACACCTTTTCACTTTATTCTCTTTAAACAAAATTCCCACTGCGGGCAGAAAAGGTATTTTTTTACCGTTTCTGTCTTTTCAATAGACTATTGCTTGGTGGAGCATCACAGAAGCCTCATCATTTTGTTTTCCCAATCAATAAAAACTATTATACTATATACTCCTCCAGCTGTGTTCAACACAATACCAGTGTGTGTAAGACACGAGTAATCCTTATAGGAGCTTTAGCTTCGATGCAAACGCACAATGACTGATGCACATTCTGATCCAAATCAAAACATAAAGGAACATTTGTGATTTGCCTAATTGAAACACCAATTTTGAGGGCATTTCCACTACAGCAGAAAACAACACGAAGTCTCCAAGAACTGAAGTAGAGCTGATACGTAATGTCTGGTATGTGATAATAAGGCCCATAGTATGAGAAACATTCCTATAACATTCCCTACACCACTGTTCACTGTGGTCTGGAGTTTGAGGGTCACCCGATAACCTGTCTGGCTCCTCGACCCTGAAAGACCAAACTTTAATTCATCAGACCACAAAATGTTGCTCCATTTTTCTTACCGTCAATGTTCTCTGGCTAATTGAAACCTCTTCTTAGCTTTCGCTCATCGCTTATGTTCATATTAGTGTCAGTTTCCCTTATCGTCCCTGTAACAAACCTCTAGCGTGGTCTTTACCACCTTCCTGGTTTCTGGTTATTCTACTACATGCACAGGTAAATTATATCTCATGTAGAGAGATCAATTCTCCCAAAAGCAGTGATTGGCCTAGTTATTGATGCTGGATTGCTATTGTTGTCTACAAACCAGTTGATAAAGTTGAATGTTTTTGTTTTGATGTTTGTTTGTTTTTCTGGCGTTAAATTATAGGACAAAGATTCAACATGTGCCTCCAGATTCTGCCTTGAATGGATGAAAATGGGTTTAAAGGATTTACCTTTTATCTCTGTGTGGTTTGCAAAAAGAGCCAGACAAGGATCTGACTGAGCAGGCTGTCAGTCACTTTGGATAAAAGACCCATTTTATGGATGACATACATTCAACCCTAAAAGGACCTTGAGCTGCAGCTTATTATTCTAACAGAAATGTTACTTTCACAGACGGCGTTTGCGAGATGTAAGGTTATAAATTTATCCGAAATGTTCTTCACGAAACGAATGCTTGAAAAAGCCCTTTTAACACCATTTCCGTCTCCAGAGCTTTGAAAATCTGGAATCCTGACTTTGTCGCACTCTCCTTTTGCATCCTTAAACCCAGAGGTGTTAAAAAAAAAAAAAAAAAAAAATGCAACTGCTTGTAAGTAACTTGGCAGGAAAGGGAAGGTATAAGAAATCAAGGTACGCTGGAGGCAACGTGCACAAAAAAAAAGAAAAAGAAAGAAAAAAAAGGCCCGCCCTCTTTCTCTACAATTTATAAACCGGATCTTTAAACAAAGATTTGCTAAAGGATTATGGGGCTGGGTGTTTTTAGCTCCACACGAGTGCTCAGTCTATCTCCTAAGAGAATTATCCTCCCTCTGTTTTCATCCTTCTTTTATACCCATCAAACATAAAGGGGATCTGTGATAGAGCAGGAAGAGAAAAGAGGATAGACAGACAGAAGGAGAGGGTGAAAGCGAGTGAATTAGAGGCTCTGACACCCAACTAATTGAGCAATCTCCTCTGTGCCCTGCCCAGTCTGCCAAGTTTTAATTAGCAACTAATCAAATCAATATGGAGGCTGCAGAGCGAGAAGGAAAGCGCCCAGATCATGGGATAGCTGCTGGGATCACAGCTGCATGTGACCTTTGCACCTGGAGGTAGCTTTTCGCGGCTCTAAGTGATGAGAGGCTGTAGTGCTGATGAGGGATAAATCTCTTCATGAGAGCTATTCTGAGAGGCTGAGGTAATGATGTCTGGCATTATCCAGATGCTTCAGTGTTAAGACAATTAACTACAGGAAGACAATGATGTGTTGTCTTAAAAAAAAAAAAATTATAATGTGCAAAAAAGGGGGAAAAAAAAGAAAGAAAAACTAGAGTTAACAGTTTGGAAGAGAGAAAAGTGTGAGCAGTAACAACTGCTTTGTATCTGCAGAGATTTGCAAGTAAACTGCTGTTTTGTTCCACCGATGACAAATACTCTCACACACTGCGTTCTGTCAGGCACACCTGCCCTCCGACAGCCCTTGAAAAGTGTTAATTACAGAGAAACCTGGTGCAATATTTTGCACCATGCCAGACACATCCATATATAGTCTGGAGATGAACAGAAGCTTTTCCCCTGAGCCCCAGAGAAGCTGTCAACACATCCTGACCTCCCCTGGAGGCGGTCAGCTGGGTCTGATGCTGGGTCTGATGTGCTTCTGGAGCTTCGGAGTCCCCCGGGCTGCCGCTGCAGTTCGAGCTCCCTCTGTCTCAAACGTACTCTCTATATATGAACAAACATGAGGACGCAAACCTTCATACGGTGCGTGTACAACATCATCAAAAAATACCCGTCGCCGGCCGAGGCGATTTACCCAAACACGAAAGCTGCGTTTCATTTCAGACTGCTAAAAGAAATTTTTTAATTTGCTTTTAAGTGCAAAAAAATGAGCAGTGTCACAACCACTTCGACTCCATTCAACAACGTGTAATTAATCCCAAAGGGAAATGAAATGTTGTAATTTACATGACGCACCATCCTTCAAAGAGTCGAAGACAATGAGTAGCTGTGGGCACCATGGATTTGTTGTAGCAGTCAGTATTACAACAGATCCAAAGAAGCCTCTAAATGAAGACACTGTTGCTGTTTGACGGCCGAACGAAGAAGATGCTTACAATGGTCTGAATTGTTCTTCATTTCATGAAGAATCTTTCTTTGCACAGTCAGAACCAACCCGGTCTTCTAGGTCAACCTGTTCCGCTTTTTTTTTTTTTTAGCTCACTGACTGTGATGCTGCTAACAGATGATGGCAGAAGACATGCAACATGTTGCTGCAAACAACGAAGGAAGTACGGTCTGCTCCGTCTCTTCTTATAGACAGCTTCACTGTTGCATCTCCAGTCCTGTATGTTGGTGCACACTGAGGTATTTATACTCCTTCACCACCTCCACCTCTTTCATTCCTTCTCACTGAATATTTCTACAACCTGATCACTGTGAAATACATTCTTTCACATGTTTTATTTGGTCCTGATGTATGAGAATGCTCAATGAAATAGAAAAACATAGGAATTAAGTAATTCTTCTGTTCAGCACCCAGGCCAGCGATACAATGTGTTTTTCAGCATTAAGAATCAGAAGCATGTTTTTGGTTCAATGTAAGAGACGTAAAGGGGAGAAATTGTCTTTACAAATCAAAATTCAGTTTTCAGTTTGTTAGATTGTTGCTAACTCTTTTTAAAGTGAAGACTATAAAACAACAAAGGGTAACGAGACAGATTTTGCTCATTAGATCATATCATCATCCCAAAATAACAAAACCCTGCTCTCCACCAAATAGAAATATACATAACTGTGAAATACTTTTGCTCTCAAGCCATGTTGAAAACATAAAACCACCTGACCGCTTCAATAGTCTTGTGTATTCAGAAAGAGTTCAACTTGGCTTTTCTGTGATGCAACATTTATTTGTCTCCACAAATGAGCAATAACGTAAGAGAGAAGGGATGTTGTTGCACTAGAGCTTACAAGCTTAATTGCAAAAGCATGCAAGCTGGAAAAAATAACCACAAAATGCTTCTGCAGCAGAGCACTAAGTGGTTGGACATGGGATCGTTTAACATAAAGTTCAGTTCCTGTGTATCCATCTGCATCCAGACACCACAGTGTCCTTGAGCATGTAACTGCAGCTCACAGATAAAACCGTATATTTCACAACAGCGGCTGAATTTTTAAACGAAAGGCGAGCACATTTGCTGCCCTTTGTTGTAAGGTAAAGATTAGACAACGCGGTGCATAGAAAATGAGATTTCCATTTATTTTATAGTCATTCAAAGATAAAACTGTTTATCCCCTAATGGTCTCAATTCCTCTAAACTGCATGGGGGAATGTTGAGACCATTAACATGTTGAGTAATAGTCTCTGGCGCACATAAGTCTTTTTTTTTTTATCTGTATAGGTATTTTCTTCCCGAACTAAACTCTCATATGCTGAGGACATAGGGGAGAAAAAGACTTTTATTTGTGCGATCCGGAGAATATGCAACCTTCAAAAAGATGATTCACCACTTGTGAATAATATAGGATTCCCAGGGATGGCAGATATCTGCCTGCAGCAAACACTGCAAAGAAAACAATCACATCCAGTCCAACATAGGAAAAGGCTGTTTGCATGTAAAAGTATTTTAATAAGCCGTGCTGCAACCATAAACAGTCATTTCTAGCATTTGATTAATGTGAAAAATAAGAAGAATCAGTAAATAGTTATTCACTGTCTAGGCTTTTTCAGCATCTGTGCTTTTATGCTTCATGAGTGAAAGGAAAACTGAGTTTACCTTTAAATCATAGGTTTCCTAAACCTTGTTATCATGCATACATTAGCATTTAGCTGAGAGCAAAAGTGTGCTAGAGCAGCTAGCATGGCTGTCAACAATCATCTTTCTCTGACCTGGTGCTGAAAGAAGATCCACATCTATGATTCAGATTTTTATCTAAACATCATCCGAAGTAAAATGTTACATTTTAACCTTATGATTCTAATGACGGGATTTTTTTTTTTTTTTTTTTTCTGCAAAAGTTACTTTGATCCAACGGAAGAGAGCAAACAATATTGTTTGGGTTGTAGGGCCTTTAGTAGATTTATTGCTTATTAAATGAGGCTTTCCATATTCTGCTTGTTATTTAATTAAGCCGCTTGACATTTTCGTCCTGATATTAAAAGGGGCTGGATGGAACTTCACAAAATCTGCTTTTCTTTTAGCTTTATATCATGTCATGATGTTATTCGCTCATTGAAAACATACTTGGAAGTGTTGCTTTGCCATATTATCTATCTTGTTTTATAGTGTCAGGACATATAGTTTTAACAAATATTTAAAAAAAACATGCTTTTTTAAAAAGTTAAATAGTGCAGCTTTAAATCGACAGTTCAGCCCCTTTTTTTTTAATTGGAGGAAAAAACTTGTTGTCATTTATAATACATCAGGATAAGTATGTCAAGGAGGCTAAAGCTAACGGTTGCTCCAAGAGGAGCCAAGACCGCCATCTTAAAACAACACCAGGGTTAAAAATGTCATCTATCAGTTCATGTCAATGCTTTTTAAAGAACCTTCAACCTGTCATCTTGTTTGCACGAGGTGTTAATATACACAGACTGTAATTCATTTTTACTGAATTAGAATATCGCTTAAAAGTCCATTAGTTTAATTTATTTAACATGTATTTCATCACCAACTAAAACCTGCAGAAAGGTCGACCTCGACCTCCTTAGAAATGCTCAGCCACGGCCCAAGACTTGGGAATCTTCTCCAAACTAAAAAAGATTTGCTTCACAATCCTCCAACGGATGCGTTTGTTCCTGGTGCGTGTGCGTCTGTTTCTACCGCTTTTTCGATCATTTTGACGTGGCAACGTTCTGCCGTGGCCCAGCTTCCCTGGTGGGGGGGGTCGTCACTTCCTGCATGCTGGACAACTGTCAAGTCAGCAGTCTGTAGGGCGACGCCAACATTTCTGTGTCAAAAGTTTCCATTTTTAATTGGTTTCATGTAAAATTAGCATTTTTTTTTCTGAGAAACTGGAGTTTGGGTATTTTATTAGCTGCACGCCATAATCATGAAATTGAACAGAAATAAATGCTCAACACTTATCACTGTGTGTTTAATGGATCTATGGAGTATCAGTTTCACTTTTTAATTAAAACATAATTAACTTTTCAGTGATATTCTAATTATATGTACACACTTAAAACGCTATCTTTTTGCTGCTGTAGTTGATCTGTACAATGTTTCCCTCTCTGCCAGATGTACTAGAATAAACAGTTTGACGGGGTTGGGTTTTTTTTTTTTTTTTTTTTTTGGTTATTTGGACGAGGAAAGACGGGGCGCAAACAAGCAGCGAAGCGAGAGAAAGCACCGATTTGCATATTCTCCTTGCATAATCAGCGAGACGAAGGTGCAAAGCTGCGGGCTAAGCCATCTTTAGACACAAAGGGATTGCGTTGATGCTGGTTACGGAAGTGTTAAGTCACATTACGCGACTCGCTGGTAGTTGTCGGAGGCCAACAAAGGAGCCTTTTCTTATTTACCGTGGAGCGAGCTGAGCGTTGCCCCCACAGTGGAGCCCTGCGCTGTAATTCCCCCAGTGATTTATGGCGGACAAATCAGAGAACTAATTAAGAAAGCCGGAGTCTCGCGCGCACCTCTTGGCCTCCGCGCTATTATATGTACATTATCAGCTTGCGCTCATTGCCTGCTAATTAGCCATCGCTTTAGCAATGCGGCGAGGCTAACGGGACGCCTGCTGCTCGCTTCTTACCTGTCCCGGACAGCCCAGGTGTTTCTGCACGGGGTCCCGGAGGCGCGAGACGCCCTTGAGGGCAGCAGGGTGGGCGGCCACGATTTCTCTCCCATCTCATTCGTCACATGCAAACCGGTCAGACCTCCGTATTACAAATAGGCCAGCACAACACATCCACTCCGCCATTTCTGCACCATTTTAAATAAGGTGCGCGGACAGAGATAGGATAGAGAGGGAAAAACATTAGATAAGCGTATCAGGGGAAAGGGACGGGATGACAACGCCCTGCGCCACCATTTTGCCTCAAAATGCATGAATTCACACTGAACTGCGAAAACAGTCCCGCTCCGTCCCCACAAATTGTACAATTTCCTATCTCCCTCTCAGCTGGTCACCGTTTTTTCTTTCTTCTTCTTCTTCTTCTTCTTCCTCCTTTCTGAGTTTTCTTCAGGCCCTTTCAGATATGGCGTCTGTCAAAAATGTCTTGGGTGGTGGAATAAATCACTCGGCGAGGGGAGAGAGGAAGCTGAATACACAACACGATCTCACGCAAGGAAGCGTCAACAAGATGTTTCTGTGTCTCTGCAGAGGCGCGCGCTATATTACAATCAGAAAATCACTTTTGATGTTGTTTGCTCGGATGGAAAGGTTCTTGTCTGCTGATTTTTTCATTTATTTATTTATTTTTGCAACAAATTGAAAGTTTGAATTTCTCTCCATTTAAAAAAAAACGACTAAAATTGAAACGCATAAATTGCTTCGGTTAAACTGATTATCTAATTTAATATCAAAAGGGATCTTTCACCCCTTTTAATCTTGATAAGAGAGAGGGAAAAAACTATATTAAACATATAAATTAACTGAGCAGATAACAGTGTGATTTATATACAATTCCCGATTTCTCATAATCTCTTTTGTTTTTCCGATTTCTCTCTGTCGAGCCGAGTGACACGCGATTGCAGGAAACAATTCTTCTGAACAAATCAGTGTTTCGTACTTTTTATTGCAGATTCAGTATTAATTTGCTTATCTTCAAGGGATCTTAATTACTCCAGTTGCTTTGCAGAAGCAGGCCTGGTCAGAGAGCTGCACGGGAACGTGAATTTCTACTGCCCTCAAGTGGCCAGCAGAGGAACTGGACGCTCTCGGGAAGCTGGTTGGTATTGGACATCCTGACACCAGCTATTACCCAAAGAGCTGCTCTGGGATCTGTAAGGATGGATGCAAAAACAGGGGATTTATGTGTTCCTACACTCGGACAGTCAGTCTCTTGTAGTTTCCTCCGGAAATAGCTGTGGTGATGTTTTCGTTTAGACCCCCAGCATCCACTGCAAAGAGCCTTTCTTTCTTCTTGCCAAGAGTTTCAGCGTCACAGTTTGGTAAATGCTAAAAAGAGAACATCGTTTTCACGGCTTTCTCATTTTTTCAGCCCTGGGCACCGAGGGGATTACTTAAAGGGAGAAAAAAATAAAATAAAATAAATAACCTGTCTGCAGAACGACAGCTTGGAAATGGACAAAATGTCAATTATGAGGAAAATTGCTGCCGTTTGGATTCTTTATGGTGCATTTCTGTTCCTATAACTGTAATAAAGCAGTAGGTATTCAGAAATGCTCCTGTTATGTCAGTGGTTTTTAACTAAAGGGATAAAACATTCCAGCAGCCGGCGGCTCTGTGATTGGGAGTTTTTCATTTTTGGTTTGGTTAGAATTTAAAAAAAGGTTTTTAACCTCTTGTAAATTAGCACTCACCCACCTTGCGTTTTGAATTATGAAAGACATAAAACTAGCAGTTTAGCCACCATTGGTGAAGATGCAGCCAGCAAACACAGCTTCCTGTTCTCACTCAGAGGTAACCCGAGCAGCTTTTTTGACCGTTCCTCACATCGGCCATTTATTTTGGGGGTTTTAAGCTCAAGTTCAATGTCGGAAGGCGTCTTTGCTGGCATCGCAGTCTTTTATTTTCTCCACAGATTCTCGGGACTCTGGCTGGGTCACTCCAAAACGTTCAAATTACACAGAGTCAGAAGAAACGTGTTGGTGAAATCAAAAGATTACTTTACAACTAAATCTGTTTACAATTGGTTGATTTTTTTTTTGTGTGTGGAAAAAACAGCCCTACTCAACCCACAGAAGTCTCATAAAAACCTTGACAGAAAGCAATCTTCCCACTGAAGAATAAGCGTGGGTTGTTTTTTTTTGTTTGTTTGTTTGTTTTTTTTAATTAATGTTTGTTCCACGAAGAAAACCACTCACACGACCAAGCTGGAAATGTTCCCTGGTCTCGTTACTTCAGTATTAATGTATTAATGAGCTCCACGTCTCCTGCTCCTCAGCAGCAGATCTCTGAAACCTTCAGGGGGCATCGAGGCCGACATCTGGTGAAGACAGCTGAAGACGTCCTGGAGGCTGCCAGGCTGTGGACCCCAGCCTCCAGATGCACGCTGACACACTGGTATTGTCTTCGAAGGCTCCTGTCTCTGCAGACGAAATCCACAGCGCCGGAGAGTTTTTCCGTGTTCGGGGATTCATCGATTTTCCCCATTTTCTACAACATCCTGGGAAATTTTTGAATACAGTGTCTACTAACATATTACATGTCTTTAATTATGGTCAGGTCTGAACTGCAAGTTTCCCAAATCCTGAACAGCACAATAGAAACTGGCTTTCCATTTTAAGCAGAGCTTTATTTATTTTAATGTCAATAACTCTTGGTGAAAGAACTTAATATAACTTAAGTATGCTTTTCCAAACGGGGGCTCTTAAATCCACAGTGTGGTTCCTTTATTATGTTTATAAAAACAAAAGCTTTAGTCTCTCAAGAGGACCTACTTAAAAGAACCACAAATCCTGCCCCACTTGAGTTTGAAATTCGAAAAGTAGCTAAATATTCCTTTCTGATACTTTAATCAATTTGTGTTCATTCAGTCAGTAAGACAACAATGAGAACAAATGGGTCAAATGTGGAAATCAAGGACACAGCATTTAAATATGAATCCTGTTTAAAAGTCACAGCACTACATTTTGTTATTGCTCTTTTGAAAACACAAGGTGAGGGAGGTACAAACAATTTTGTACATCAAAACACGTCTCGTCATCTCTGACAGTTTCCACTGGAGGCTGAGATTCAGAAAGTGCACAGTTCCAACTTTTTGTTTCCCTAATCTGTTATTTTTTTCAATGATGAAAATCTAAATATTGTTTTAGGCAGACCTCAAACCCAAAGCTTTCAAAGTTGAACTTAATTCCTCCTGCTCCATTTTTGTTATTGCAATAATCTGCCGTTAGTTTTGATTTCTGGTTTTCTTTTCCACATGACGTCCAGTTCGTTTGTTTGTTCCTTTGATAGTCATAAACCACTGGCAGCTTTCAATGTGTCTCTTCTTGGTTTTCTTTCACATCTTATCCCAGCGCTTAGAGTAACTGTCATGGAGAAAACCATCAACACGGCTTCTGCTGCCTCTTTCCTCCAGTAGAAAGTAGTGCTGCTGTTTTTCTCTGAGCAGAATTTTAACTTTGCCTGCTCTTAAATCTTCCTTCCCCATAGAAACCACTCCTAAAAAAAAATATTTCATTTTATTCTAAGATATTCTCAGTTGATGTGTACAAACATTTAATGAAAAATACTGACCTCTCCATTCTTTGTAAAACTGTTTGATTGAAAATATAAATGTGCTAGAAACAAATAATATACAGGTTGGCCTTTCTGAATCGAATATTTAACTTGATTATGATTTTATGCTTATTTTTTCCTAATTACTAACTTAACTAAATGCACCACAGAACTAGAACTTTTTTTTAACCTTTCATCTGTTTTTTGTTTTTTTTTCATATCTTCAAAATGAGTGATGGTCCTTTATTTCATCAATAGGATGCATTAATGTCACTAAAGTTTAAACTTTGGATTTTAAGTGGAACAATTTGACTCGGAAGCAGCTTTTAATCTTGAAACCAGCACTTCTGAACGGGGTTTTTATTTTTAAAGGCATGGAAACTGAAGTTAAACAAGTGACTTGATTTTAGAAATTTGTATGCGGAGCTACACAGTAGTGAAACATTTTACCTTTTTCTGCATCTGTATAAAGCAAAACAATCTGCTTAAAACCCGTGCATCACCAGAACATGAACCCACACTCCATCATCCCCTCGCGCTCACCGATAAGGGAGCCTCAAAATTACTGCGAGCTTATTTTACCAAACCTCTAACAGAAGAAACGAACAAAGTTGTTTTTCACTTTACAAGGTAGCTCTTAAGTGCTGTAAGCCCACGAGGGAGGCCATCTGTTTGTGAGCTTTTAGCGCCTGAGCATTTGGAAAGAACTGTTACATTAGCAGGCTGTTACTGCTTCCCCCCTCAGCTTAATGCAAGGTCAGTAACCAGAGTACAAGAGGTTGGGGAGAAGACAAAATACACTGAGGATTGCAGAAAAGGTCACACTGGTGAGATGATTGCAGAGCAGAAAAAGCAAAGACTCTTTTTTACAAGCGATTAACAAGAGTAGGGAAGAGGCAACAGCTTTTAATGGCCACTGGGGGGAAGAAAAGCTACAAAAACAAATGTTCAGTCTACAGTGTTGAGATTAACGTTTATAGATGGGACCCTCGAGGGATAAAGACATTTTTTGGAAGTATTTCAGGAGTCTCTTCTTTTGGACAACCTCCACTCAACTAAATTAACACTTTCTAACCAAAAATATCTATTTTACTTCCCATCGAGCTGTTGCTGCAATGTTTTCGTAGTTTAAAATCTCTCCTGCCTAAAGATCCCACAGCAGTGTTTCCGAAAACAATACCAAGCGTAGAACAGCGCTAGTGCACATCTGCACTTTTAAATAGTTGAAATAAGGCACAAAAAACGAGCAGCTTTCTCCTGGCTGTTTTTATTTGCAGTTCTTAACATTTTAGAAAAAGAATCCAAGGATTTTGCCTCCTGTGTGTTTCCGTCTGGCCTCTTCGTGGTCCATGATGCCAGCTGAGGTGGTCAGCACAATGTATCTGTGGACAACAAGGCAGGAGTTCAGAAACACCTCAAGTTACAGTGAGCTGCATTACTCAGTTTATTTCACCATGAAAACAAGGTGAGAAATCTATATGCATTTAACATGAGTTAATGAATCGCCAATCTAGGTCAAAAAATGAACAGAGAAGCCAGTTTAATGTGATATGTACTCACACATTGTTTCTACGCACTTGACAAAAAGTTAAAATTTTTTCACATTTCTATTTCAGCCGTCTCAAAACACTGAACTTCTAAAGTAAAGAGCAGTGACTTCTGCATTTCTCAGACTGAGAAAAAGCTTATGAACTTTGCGACTGGATACATTTCTCTTAAAAATATAAATGAATTACATCTTTTAACTAGACCCAGCTTATTGAAGCAAGCTCAATCTAAATTCAAAGTTGTTGAGGATTCACAACTCAGAATTTGATCTCTGAAGCAGAAGGCCAAGAACCAAAGTATGGATGGGTGAAATGAAGCCTTCACATTGAAGATCCTTCCAAGAATACAGAGGAATAAATGTCATCCCATAAAAAACCCTCAGTAAAAAAACTGCCATGTTCATGCACTAAAGAGAATTAGTTAAGTTTTAAGCAACCCTAAAACACCTTAGAAACACTAATCTTTCGTTGAACTCAATTTTCATCAAAAGACAAAAATTTCTACAAATTTATAAACTAGTAATATTTTCCCAAGAAAATAATCAAGTTATATATAATTGATTGATTCCACGGCAAACAAATGAGGTCTGATTGAAAAACACCAAATTCAGAAAACAAGTACAAGAAAAAAAAAAAAAAAAAAAAGGGTCAAATTCCAGATCCCAAATAGAGAGACTGGACCAGGCTTCAGGGCAGACAGCAACTCCTACAAAACATTATACCACTGAACAGCAAGAGTTTGACTACACAGCAGAGAACAGCATCACAATATTGGTGAAGAAAACATAAATCCCTGTTAACAATATTTGTGAGGATACTTTAATTTAATTGCCATGCATTCACACTCTACATATCGATACTACAAACACCTCATGTATATTTTTAGCAGCTCAGGGACGAACACTGGCAGAGAGAAGCAGAGGCATTGTGCCTCTGCTGTATCTTATTAACAAAGATAAATGCTTGTTAATAACCAATTTTCTAAAAAATATTTATTTTCCGCCAGACTTTCAGAAGTCATGCAGTAAAGATCGTAGAGTTTGTAGCATCAAAGTGCACATCTCATGGAAAACTTCATTTAAAGTTTCATGCCCCTTAAAACGTACAAATTTTGCTTTTTAACATTTCAAAATACTAAAGTCAAAGATCCTTTTTTTACAATTAAAACAATTGCTTGCAGTAGGAAAGGATTGCGACGCAACTATTTTATGCTTTTGTACTCTTTGTTCCATCAGAGCCACTGGAGAAAATTTCACAATATTCAGAAACGAGTACATTTAGAGGTCAAATTACGCCTCTAAGACACGATTCAAATTTCCTGCTGGTCGTCTTCATCTGAAGCTGGTTGAGATTTTTTGGTCTTGAACCGAAGCTGAGACTAAAGTTTAACAGAATCCACCTGATGTTTCACAGATAATCCAGGAAAGTGACGCTGATATGTAAAATGTAATCAGTGCCAGACATATCCAATCTAAAACAGTGCGACTATCGCTTTAGCGATCCGAAGCAGATAAAAATGTTTTAATAACACCCAAAAGATTTTAGTTGAGCCATGTTTTCTAACAAGTCAAAATGTGAGAAAGCACATGCCTAACTGTCAATTCTCTCCTTTAAGACAAAATCTTATTCATTTGAAGACTCACCGAGGAGTGAAAATAGTCAAAATCACACAATATGACTTTTTAACTGGAAAAATAATGGATTTTATGTCAACTGTTTCAAAGTTGGACTTTTCTCTTTGTAATTCGTTGCTATGAAATTGCTCGGTTGACAATTCAGAAGCCCCACAATTATGATGGAAACCCAAACGCTGCTTAGAAGACTAAAAACAGTTTTTGATTCTTTTCAAGCAAAATAACTAGACAATTGCTGACAGATTCAAAGAGACGAAACGTTATTAAGCCACCAAGAATTATTTATCAGGCTGTAGATGTGGTTTCATTAAAATTTGTACATCTGTAATGGGTTCCTTTCAGATCCACTTCTAGCAAATGAATTTGAGAATATTATCAGGGATAAAGGAAAAGTCCTCAGATGACTTCTATGTCCAGGTTTTAGACATCCAAATTAGTTTTTGTTGTACAAATGCATTAAATCATGACATTTATAATGCAGACTTTGCTTAGTTTGCTAGCCAAGAAAAAAGAAAGGACTTGGCAGAGTTAAGTTCAGTTCAACGAGGCAATAAAGTGATAAAACTGGTAATTAGACACAAAACCACTCAAGTGAAGCTGCACAAGATTAGAAAAACCGCAATAGCAATTGTTTAGTGTGATGGAAATATCTGTTTCTCAGAGTTCACATTTTACTGAATTTCTCAATTTGCTTACGTGTTATTACAATATTTTAAACCACCGCTAGGTTTAAATTATCTGTGAGCACTTTCTGTGTTTAGACTTAAAACTGGCTTCACATATCAACATGTAATGCACAAATTTATTGTTTATGTTTTTCAAATAATTTCTGCTGACAAAATGTGATATAAGCATCACATTGTTGCCCTTTGATTTCTTTAATGGGACATAACCAATAAAAACTGGAACAGGTTAAATAAAGTCAGCCGTTGGAAAAAAAAGTCAAACTCAAAGAAAAGGAAAGAGCAGGAATAACACAAGTGTGGCCATCTTAACACCATAAGCTTTTATAAGTGACCAAAACTCATTTATCTAATCAAAAAGTCTGATTTTAGGGGCATGTTTTCCCCCTCAGGTCCAGTGAAAGTCTGAAGAGGACAAAGTGATTCTCACCCAAACTGTCTTGAAGGCAGCAGGTTGTTCTGCCACTTCTCCAGATCCTTGAGCTGAAGATCAAAACGTGGACTAATCACACCACACTGAAAGAAAAATACATCACTCAGTTATATGCCACAATAAACAGAAACCGCAAAGAAGCACAGGATTTAACTACACCGTCTTATTTTAACACAGACTACAGCAGAAAACGTGGCAATCTATTACAGAAATTGCCTTAAAATAGTCATTTAATTCTGCAGGGTGGGACTACACTTACCTTGTTCAGCCTGCCTGTGAGATTCACAACGATTTTCCCGGCTCTGTGGTCGTCAATGATCTCAAACTCACCAATGTAACCTGGAGGTTTCAGTGGGAAATGATCAGCTGTAACGCTCCGCTCCACACATGGAGGCTTCACCATCCAAACTTCTCAGTCGTACACACATGCAACTGTTTTGTCACTCACCGTGCTTCATCATGACGGTTAGAAAGCGCACAATAACCTTGGAGCAGGGCCGGATGAGGACCTGGCGTTTCCCACGCTTCTCAGCATTGTTGATGCTTTTCAGAGCATCTGCGAGAACGTTCATGCGCACCATGATGCCTGCAGACACAAACAAGAAAAAGACATATTGAAGTTGTGGGAAGCCCCATCTAAGAAGTCCTCAGAAGTTTTCCTAACACTTCCATTAAAATATATAATAATTCTCATGGGACATCGATCATTTAACTAACCAATGCAATAGACAAAATACAAACTATTTTCTTTTAGCATAATGACCTGCACATCTCAAGAGAACAAGCTAAGCAGCAGTAGCTCAACATGCAGCATCAGTGAAAGACTTCTAGGGTTTACCAGCTATTTAGACATATTATCCTGATATAACTCAGTCAAAACACTCACAATAATTATGCATTTTAAAAAAGAAAGGTCCGTGTAAAGCCCAGCTTCCCAGCAAAGCATGGTCCACTTTGAGTACTCAGCGATGCTAGCTACCGTAGCCTTCTCCACGAACAGGTAAAAACATTCCCGACACGTAATGTTTGACAAATCTGCCAACCGCATATGAAGTGTGTGATAAATATTTATGGCGAGGACAAAAGGTTTACCCTGTTCTAAACAAGGAGCACCATCCCTAGTAAGGACATTAATGGCTATCAGGGCGGCTTGAACACACCGAGTCCCAGGGCCGAACAGAGGAGGAATTACAACAAGACAAATATCCACCAATAGCTTTATTAACTTGGTCGATAATCTTCTCAGATCATTTTTATGTGCTTCTATTTTAACAAGGGAAGGTTCGGTGAATATCTATCACACAGATGGCTAAGATTCTTTAAAGATTGTAACTGAGTGCATAAAAAGACATCTTACCGGTTCTGCAATATGGCGGAAAGAGGAAGTAGAAAGAAACGGCGGTGCATTATGGGAAAATAATTCAAGACTTTTTTTTTTTTCTAAAAGACCCGACACCCCAAAACACCACGAAATTACTCCATTTTCCTGTGTTACAAGTTAGACACTGAGAGTATTTTGCATTTTAATTAATATCTGAAATATGATCATCTGAATTAGTTAATTTCAGGTAGATATCATCTTTCCAATACAGCGCCCTCTAGAGGATAAGCGGACTAAGGAGAACGTTTCCTGTTCAACGAAGCGAAACAAAAATAGTATTTCTACCAAAAAAATTTAAACAAGACGGATTGTGTGGTAAAAACAAAAAATACATATAACAAATGGTTCTATATATAATTTTGCATATTTATTAATGTATTTAAATTTAATTTTCCACACACACACACCGATATATATATATATATATATATATATATATATATATTTCATTTTAAATTTTAAATTTTCCATTATGTGGCCCTTAGATTACTTCAGTGCAATTAATGCACTGAAGTAAGCCTATTTCTACGCTTGAACACAATAAATTAAGTAGAAGTTGGATTTCTTTTCTGTTCAGTTATTACATTATACATTTTCCTTTTCCCGATGCTATAATCAAGTCATGAAGATGCTGAACAAAACAGAGCATATATTTGCATAGCGAGGATTCAAAATGTTTATTATTTTATTTCAACATGTACATCAGGTGACTTTCATAAAGCAGTGACTTGGAAATAAACCATCTGTCCATAAATGAAATGAAAAAAGAGAAATATTACAGAATATGTTTGAGAGCAATTGTTGACAGGAAGGTAGTAGTTGGTAATTTGCATGACAGCAAAATGAGCCATAACAACTGAGCGGTGAATCACCACAGCGTCAACATGTTAAAAATTGCACTGTTACTTCACAGATTAGAATAAACTGAATGATTAAATAAAGAAGAGCAGTGACTTCAAAGAAAACAAATCAGTAACTCCTAACACTTTTATTTTGGCATGCATAGAACACATAAACATAAAAGTATATATAAATAAGTTAGTATAACATCAGTTGCTAAAAATAATCAACCAAAGCCAATCAAAAATCAGCAGACTCCTTGTGCACAAAATTTTGTGGTGTTTTCTATTTGTGTGTGAACAGTTTGCTGGATTACATTATTAGATTTATTAGTATTTTCGATCTGATGAAAGTGTATATCAGCTGTGCCTCAGACACTGATGTGAACTTTTGTGTGTTAAAACTCTTCTAACAGGCTTGTACTATGATGCTGGATGTTAGAGGGCTTAGGATGAAAGTGTGTTTTAGGTTATATCCAGACATCTGGAAAAGGTCAAACCACTGTGACCTGGATAGCTGAAATACTTTTGGTGCTAAGCTCTTCCCTCTTGTGACCAGTAGAGGGCCCAGTAAACAACACAAACCCAGATGCTGCAACATACCAACCAGCCGAGTCACAGATGTGGAGCATTATGGAATGCTAAACAGGACAGCATATCGTAACCAGATTTGTAAAAGCATTTCTACGGTTACATTACATTTCAAACACTTTTCTGTTTCATTAAATTTGTCTTCCTCTCTGTTTTTTTTTTTTTTTGTTCCCACTTAGCCACCATTATTGGCCATGCTGACCAGAGAATCTCCTTCTCCCTCGGGATCCAGGCCGAGCCTCTGTGGGTCAAGGCCCATGGCGACCAGCATCTGGAGCAAAGTAAGCTCCTCCTGGGTGGCCTGGTCCACCAAAGCTGGACAGGTGGGGTTACACTGAGGCCACTGGCAGGTGTCCACCAGGTGGAAAGGGCAGCCTTTAGATGGGGTTCTGTTGTTGCGAATTGCCTCCAGACTTCTGTCCCAGCAGTGGAGAGCCCGTGGCAAAGATGTGCCTCTAACCTGGAAACTCGTCCAGTTGCTGCAGGATAGGATGTAGAAGTCGTGAATTATTAACAAAGAAACAGGCGAAATTTGAGAGAAACTTGGGAAATTCAATTGAAACAAGTGGAACTGCTGTCACACCAACGTCATGGTCTGGTCACACGCTTTTCATCTAGCTTTGACTGATCCATTTAGTAATACTCTAACCACAACGTTCCAAACATTTTATTGAAATTTTGTTGAGTGACCCGACTTGTTCATGTTCAGTTGTGCAACCAAAATAATTGTTATATCCCAAAGGTGCAAAAGTTTCTGGAAAATATGTAATGACCCTTTAACATGGGATGATGGCAATCAGCAGCAGAGAGACTGTATGAGTTTAAATGAGAACAGAGCTAAATTAACATCAGCACAATTGAATTTAAACATCCATTCTTACCTTTTGGTGATGACTGTGTGTGAGAGGCAAGATGGAGCAAATACAGCCCTGCACCAAAAGAAAAACAGAAAGGATAGCTAATATTTAGTAATTATTCACTTTAGTACCAAGTGGTCTAAAGTTTCACACAAAAGAGTGTTGTTGCAAAACCTACGTCACATCTGTCAGGGAGTTTTTG
The DNA here is from genome assembly GCA_922788865.1 of Poeciliopsis turneri. Lineage (NCBI taxonomy): Eukaryota > Metazoa > Chordata > Actinopteri > Cyprinodontiformes > Poeciliidae > Poeciliopsis > Poeciliopsis turneri. The sequence goes on from CAKLNU010000667.1 coordinate 247,884, forward strand.
ATTTCTAAGCCCAGATTCTGGATGTACTGCCACTGTTCCTCAGACAGACTCTGACCGCCCATGTAGATGTTTTCCACCCTCAGCTGCTCCTCATCAAACAGCCACTGCACAATGAAGAGCGGAGCTGTAGAAAGGAGAAAGAGTTAAAAGACAATACAACCAATACATTGTAACTGCAGAGGAAGCGTCAATTTTTGGTATTCCTTTATTTTTGGGGGGGAAAAAGAGGAGTATTTTAATTCTTGCTTAAAATGACATGTTTAAAATGAAGGTTTCACAATATTTCGAGACATGTCTGCAGTTTATTCAGGCTGGGAGACAGAGAGAAAGAGAGAGAGACTTAGCAGATAATGGGAAGACTGAAAAGGGCACAGCAAAGTCGCTATTATTTTATGATTTTCAATTAATCAAGTTTAAATCAAGTTTATTTGAATAGCAGATTTCAGCAACAAGGCAGTGCTTTACTTTATTAAAAGAATAAAAAGTCATAAAAACATCATACTGTCACATACAATTTGGAGCTTTGAATCTCTGTCACATGAAACATGATGAATCTGGAAGACCTTACTTTAACCTTTTAAATACACACAGTTCATAGTTACTAACCAGGCAAACAGCCGGTTAGCTCTGACCAGCTGTTTAACAATGAGCGAGTAAAAGGTGGTGCTTTGATACTTGAATTTCAATTAAGTAACTGCAGAAGTTTTAACGTGTTAAAGGTTTTATAGGAAGCAATTGCTTCTTTTTTTACAGAAGTCAAGAGCCAGAATGTTGTTGTGTGTTTCGAGAATGCCTCTAAATCTGACACACAAAGCTATATCTGCAAACGCAAACAAAGCGATGGATGACAAAGCCGATTCTCTTGGCCCATCCGCGTGTTCATTTTTGATTCAACAGTAGAAAATCTGATGGGACGTCTGTATTTTCTAGAAGAAATTATGACCCACCCACACATTTATATTTATGACACAGTGACTTTAAAGCACTGTACTCTTGTGGTGACTCAGAATTATAGAGCTGTGTGTCATCAGTAAATTGTAAAGGGTGTTTTAGTAGTTTTTCGTCTAAACACTGTCAAGCACATCAACACTGAATTAAAGTGATCCTTGCATGGAGCTTTGGGGAATTCCATATCTGATCTTTGTTTACTCAGATTTATAATTGCCAAATGACACAAACTAGTCTAGGTATGTCAGTGAGATCTGAACCAGTTTACCACACTGCCAGACAATCACACTTTTCCAGTTTATCAATCAGTATGTCATGTTTGGCTGAGATCCAACAACAAACACAGCTTACGATGCAATGATGTTAAGATATACAAATCTTTTATTAATGTGGTCTCAGGGCTGTGGTTTGAATAAAAATCTACCTGGAGATATTCCTTGTCTACCAAAAGCATGCCACATGTTTGTGGCATGTTGTACCAACATTATGAGAAACAACGCACTTACAGGTCAAAGTGGAGTATAGTCTATGACCAAAGAAGCACTGCCATTCCTCCCCTCTCTTATAGAGCTGCCGACACCTTTCCGGAACAACCCCATTCCACATCCTGTGGAAACAAGACGTTCTTTGAAATAACATAAATAACAATTTCAAGAGAAATAAGGAGGATCTCTGTGTTAATTTTAGGGATCGCATCTGTTTTAATAGTCTATTGAGAGTCAGAAGTGTTCCAGGATGTACCTGAGTCCTATCTTGATAGCGTCTTCAGGTGTGCAGGAAACAGTCGCCGGGCAGTTGGGGGACCGCTGCTGCTTACTCTCCAGAAACCATCCAGAATCCACCAGGCCGCGCACCTGAGCCTCGGTACCTAGCTGCTCCAGCTGGCTGGCAACCCTCTCAATGTTGAGCAAAACACCTGTCGCGCCAGCACTGCAAAGGAACCCAGGGCAATTATTTCATAACCTGGCCTTGACATTCATAATCACTTTCATCAGCTTCCCATTTAGATGGTGGGTCTCATTTTAGGATGTGGAGGTGATGTCCCTGCAACCATCCTGCTAACCAGAGAGGAATGTTCACCATTACAAGGCAAGGCCCTTTAATAAACATTGTGTCACTGATCACAGATGACTATAAACATCTTTATTACTGACAAGAGGATGCACCCAAAATAGGACTTCTCGTGTTTAAAGTTAGGAATGGAGGACATCCAGGGGACTTGGTTCCAAAAGCTGCAGGCGTCATGAGAACACAAGCGATAAAATCAGACTCACCTCGTGCCAGCCAGAATGACAACCTTGGCCTGCTTGATTCCTTTGGGAATGAGGTCTTTGATGACCTCCCGGATGATGAGGGATCCCATGAACGAATACTCAGCTGCAAGGAAATGTCAGTATTAATGACAAGGGGCAAAACATTGCAAATAACAAAAATAGTTTGTCCTTTAAAAAAAAGGTACATTTATCAAGAGACTCACTTGCATTTGTGTTTCTGTCTTTCACTTTGTCTTTTCCTTGTCTTGTTCTTGGAGCGGGGGTCGGAGCAGGGCCTGTGCCACTCCATACGTCGCTGGAACAGTACGGGATGAATCTGCCCAATGTGACACATTTACATTTGTTACGTTACAGATGAAGGATTTAATCTCACACCACAAGGAATGTGGCCAGTCTTAAATGTTTGACTTTGTACATAAAAAAAAATAAATAAAAAATTTCAATTCAGAATAAAATCAGAGGTAAGCACAAGAGTTATGACAAAATAACCGGATGAAATTGTATGCATTTAATTTGATCAATTTTTATTGCATGCTTTTGCACATAAGGCAATGTTTGGTACTTTGTCCCATGACAAGAACGTAATTATGAAGCAGATTTTAACTGAGTTGGTTTTGAGTTTGGTCCAGTAAACGTTGACGCCATCTACCTTAAGGTGCAAATCTCAAAGATTTAAAGACAGGAGCAGAATTCATAACATTAAAACCTTCAAAAGGAAAGTAATTTATTCTCTGTTATATACACCAGTGAATCAAATGAACAAATCAACATTTTTCTCTTTAAATCAATTTTAATGGACCTATGAAATTTAGACCTACCAGGAAATAAATATAAAACAAAAGAAATAAGAAGCAGTCATAAGACATAGAAATATAGAAAGGCTGATGACATATCTTTAAGTAGTTATTGCAAAAAAAAAGGGCTTTCTACTAAATATTAAACTAATTTAAGAAAGCATAATCAAGGCTTTTTTCTTGTGCCATTCCAAAATATGGACTAATTTTGCATGTGGATGAGTTGGTGTACATATTATGTCTTTTTATTTGTTTAGAAATATACTCAATATTTATTTCACCCACTGCACATAAAAACTATAATGTCATTTTTTTTTTCAGTGGGGGTGCAAAGAAGACTATCATCAAACTCCTCCACATTTTACATATTAACAACTAGAAATATAGTCACTGACTACAAGCTAAGTTGCCTGAATTGCTGCTTGTAGTTTTTTCTTCTATCAGCCATACTTCATGAAAATTTGGCAATTTGCAAGGGAAATTTAAGAAAGAAAAAAAAATCACAGTCCAAGGTTTCACTTATGCAAAATGAGATTTTGGTCCAGTTACTTACACAAGATTTGCATTATGCCAGTGGGGGTTTTCCTCTGCTTGGGACGACAATATTCCAGTCCCTGTAAAAATATCAATTCGCTAAATAAACCTCTTGCCTGGCAAAAACAACAAAACATGTGTAGCACGCATGCCAAAGTACGGATAGATGACCAACCTCTTTTAGTTTGGGGCCACCCTGATGAGCTCATTAGGCGGGGGATATTTTGGTACCTGGAATCACAGGTCTCTTTGCTGTAACAGCACCAGCCACCTAAAAATAAAACAGACTAAAATTAGAGACTCCGACGTGAAACACCCTGCTTAGCCCATCAGGCCTCCGAGGAACATAAAAACACCTTCAACCAGATCCAATTTATTTTGTTATCAATAATTTTCCACTCATGTCAAACTGTAGCATCACTCTAAAGTTGGCCAGCATGTTTAATAATTTCTTCTGATGAGACATCCGCGCAAGTAAAATACCATGGTGTGGAAACGTCTTGCTCATAAACAAGACTTTTCAGTCAGTTTACACAATTTCCATTGTTTTCCTCCACCCTCGGTCAACCAAAAAAGCAGAAACAACCAAAAAAGGAGAAAAGCAGACGATGACATAACGAGATGACATCCCCGTCAAAATTCCAAAGGGGGCATCATGCCAAAAGAATCTGACCTCAGGGGACCAATTTAACCAGTTTGTAAATACTCACCTTCCAGAAATAACAGCCATCTGCGGCTTCCTCTGAACTCTTTTAGGTAGAACCTGCACAAACACCGAAAGGTGCAGGATGAAGACAAAGCAGTAATGAACGGACCTGCGAAGTAAACCTGTTAGAAATCCAAATCATCTCACCCAGCCGCTGATCCGTCATTGCATGTCACTTGGGCGCTCCTCAGGAACTGCAGCCTCATCTCGTCCGTCTGCTGTCCAGTTGTACGACTTCCTGCAGTGCTGTCCTGTCTTGAGTCAGCTGATCTCCCGGAGCTTCTGCTGCTCCCTTGAGAAGCATCGGCTGACGGGGTGGACTGGCCAGTGTCACCTGCTTGGGCCCCGCCACCACCTCTCTTGGCGGATTTCCCACTCACTTTAGCATTACGGCTGCTCTGAGCAAAGATTCCTCCGAGCAGAAGGAAGAAGGTCACACGGCCGAGTATCTTCATGTCTGACAACATCAAGAAAAGAGGCATGCAAAGCAAAAAAGATTAACCCAACACTTGTATAAGCACATGGAAAGCATAACCTCTCTTCACTGGCAAACGTGTAAATGAATTTACCTTTCAAAGTTTACCAGCCGAGAAGGTTGCTGCAGAGGATCCTTGTGATGGCCGGTGCTGCTGCTGCTCCTGCAGAGGAAGAAGTCAGAAGTTCAGCAATCTCTAACCAGGACTGAGATGAAGATGCCGGTCATGAGAAGTGATGGAGTCCTAGCCATGTATTGATGAACCCTGCAAATCAGTGATGAGCTTTATAGAGGCACCACCTGAACCACATCACCTCCCACTTTCTCCTGAAGCTCTCCCCAAGACCTGAGATAAACCGCTGATGACACATCCCGAGGGGGGAGGTACTGGACAGTCAGCGGCCAGGAGAATAGATAACAAACATTTCTCTTCAACATATTTCAAGCCTTTGCACACGCCCACCACCGAGCACTTTACCAGCTGACCATTACTTAGAAATGAGCCCTCGTTGCCATCTTCCTCCTCTTTCTAAATCTCTGCTGGGTCAAAATAAATGCATGCCCTCTTTGCACAGTATTTGACCTGGAGGTCACCCGAGCACACACCTCAAGCTGTTGTACCGTAAAATTTCTTCTCTGAAAATGGAAACTGTTTTTTTTTTTTTTGACATCTCATATAATATACGACATTAAACATAAACATATTGTTTCTCTAGTGTGCAACAGTGTGTAAAAAAAAAAAAAAAAAAACTTATGGTGGCAAAAATCTAAATGAACTTATCAAAAAGCAAAACTACAATTTCACTGCCAAAAAGAATAGAATAAATCTATGCAACTACAGATGCACTGAAATGATTAGAAGCTTGACTAACATCGACTTATCACCCAAAGACGCAAACTCTAAAATTTGAACTTATTCAAACCAGTGTCATAGCTGGCAGGTTTAGCGATGGTAACTCTGACCGTGTTTTTCATCTTCACTGAATGAAAAACACTTAAACATAACTGGTTGTGCCGGTGGGGTAATTAAAAGAGAACATACTAGATTTGGCAGGCATTTAAAAACGCTGAGGGTTAAAGGAAAGATCAATGGAAAATACATTAGCTTTTAGAAATGCTAATGGTGATGATTGCTCATATGAGTTAATAAACACATTTTAAAATATCAATAATTTTGTCTTTGTAGCAAAATAATAGTAAAACCAGCTTTTAAAGCAACTGGTCTTATAACTCTATCCCATTGTGTTAACTCTGCTCCTGAAAGAATAATAATACACGACAACTGCTAATTACAGGAACTATTAAAAGAAAATATTTAAAATGCTATTCATAGATTCTCTAATATTATTGTTCTAAATGATGTGTTGCTTTGAATTCAAGTCAATGAAAGAATGTTGGTAAAGAAAAAGAAATGATATAAGTAGCATTTTCAAATTGAAAGGTGATGAAACAGACGAGCTAAATTTAATTATTTTGTGTGTTTTGCTTTGAATAATAAACTGAACCTCCGGTGCAATGATTAAAACTAAGAACAATGTGGGATTTATGTGATCGACTCTGAATCTGTATGGATAAATTATTGCAGGATTGACTGTATATTCATTTCTTTTTCTTTGCTTTTTGTTTTTTTGTAAAGTGCCTTAAAACAGCAATCTGTTTTTAACTGGTGCTATATAAACCAAATCCAAATCGCATCACCAGCTCCATCAGGAGCGTATTCGACACTAGCTGTGTGTTTTATTACTATTTGACAGATTTCAGCTAAAACAAAGATATTTCTTCACCACAGAAAACATTTGCAGATGTTCAAAACCTCTGATTGGTAAGAGTACACTGAACCTAAAAGAGTCGAGTTTAATCATTTCTAACCTGCAAAGGAAACGATTTTGTGCAGTACAGATGATGTTTTTTTACCTGCAGCTCCTTGCCTGTCCAGGTCAGTGTCTGCGGATTCCCGGGATGGCTGGTTAGTTCTGTTGGGTTCTGGTGATGAAAGTGACAGAGTATTTGAAAGTGATCTGCTACCGTACCCTCTTTCAGATGGCCTTAGGGTGACGTACCAACGATGGCTGAAGGATCACAAGCCGCAGGGCTCTAAAATTCTCATCAATGAAATGCACACCATCCCAAAGTGTCAATCACGGAAAATAATGATCGCTTGGAAGGCCAAAGGCTACAGGGCGGTGCTACAGGCGCTTGCTTGCATGGGACCTTGAAAAAAGTCCGGAGACTGCGGCGTGTGCATGTGTCTAAATATGTGAAGATGAATCAACCACAGAATCCAAGATAGAATTGATCCAGCCGATGAAAGCATCGACACTTGGTGCATTTGATTTTTGGTATCGGAAAGGACGGGGGCTCCACAATCACATAAGAGATAATAAAAAAAAGGCAGATTTTTGTCTTACATTCGAGCAGATTAAAACGCCGTCCCATTTTTAAGCAACTTGTGGTATTTCATCCACTTTCAAGTATAGCCAGTGAGAAACAAAGCTGCTACAAAAAAATGATAGTGAGAGTCTATACGCCCACGCGCAGAGCAAATGTAGCCAAGGCCTATAGCAAATTTGATCTACTGAGCTGAACAATCCTTCATTCCTTCAGTTGTCCTGAAGCATGCACACCACCATCTGTCTTCCCAGAAATCAACGCAACAATCTGTTTAGCAGATACCTGAAACAGCTGAAAAATGAAAGCACTTGCTGTAAATCTATCATCATTTCACCAGAATGTCGATAGCGAGAGGAGGCATCAGTAGGCTTTTTGTTTTTCTTCAAAATTGGAAAGGACAGAATGATATCATTTTTTTTTTTTCGAACCAGGCTTCTGATCAATAGATTAAAGTGAACCTATTTTCTCCATGATCCATCTTGTCAAACACTCTCCCACTTAGGTTGAACAATAGACCAACACACTAATAAAATACACAACAAAACAGGACTGACACACTTTGGAAGGGAGTTCCATACTGCCGATAAACTTTTTAAAATAAATCATCAGGGGCTCATAAGACATGCTGAACTTCACCCTGATGGGGCAGTAGCGTGACCCCCTGCACAACATTGGAGGCATTCTTTCTCCCCTTGTGTTGTTATTTTTCACAGCCAGCCTCCAAGGTCAGGACACCTAAAGCCCGGGTGGTCCGGGAACTTTGTCTGTTCAGCATGTGTGTCATCGCCGGCCTCGGGAGCCGAGGGCTCGGCCATGAGCTGGAATATTTCTCGGCCGATAACTTCAAAGAACAACGAGCCAGGGACTGCAGTCATGTGCTGGATTCTTCTGACCGCACTGCGGCAGAGTAAGGTCATGACCCAACAAGCTGTAGGTTCAAACTCCAAGAGTGCCTCAATCAAAAGATTTATCTTTTAGCACACCAAGAACACCACATTAAAACACGGAAACTTCACCCCCCACCTTCGCCCCCGGGTGCTAAAACCGCTGAAACAAACACACCTGACCTCGCTGCTCATTGCCTCATTGGTGACTTTAACAATCAGAGAATCTCCCTGAGTCGGCGTTGTCATCAGCAGCGGAGTGTGCAACATAGCAAACAGGATTGTGATTAATGGGAGTTAAGAGTGCCGTCGTTACAAGCCACACGAAAAGAAGCCACAGGCGAGAGAAATGGGACCTGAGTTGAATAACACCGCCAGGGCTCAACACTGAATCAGCGAGCGTGACAGACAGCCTTAGCAGCATCGGCGTGAGGTGCTGGGCCGCAGCAGGAGGCGAGCAGGTGGTGCAGACGAAACCATCCATGAAACCAGGTGTTTAGAGGCCTTCTGCAAACGGCCAATGCATCACAGTGATGAATGGAGGAGGGGTCGACAGCAGGGATATGAGGTGTTGGATTCACTGATGCCTAGAGGAGGGAGGGGGGGATGGATGGCGATAAGAGTTTTAGGGTTCACCTCGTTCTGCTGATCCCCTCACCGCTAACCATGCGTTTTGTCCATCTTAATAGCATGCCACACACACCTCCAGCCAGGGAAAATATGTTCAGCATGGAGTTTAGGTGTCACACCTGTAATCCTGCATACTTGTGAGATAACCATAACCAGCTTGAACAACATGCAGCTGAAGCCAGAAGTCCACATACACTGAACAAAAAGAAACGTACTCCTGTTCTTTCCTCAGTGTCTGAAGTTAGCTCAGGCCACATTCACCTTGCTTTAGGTCACTTAGAATTACCAAAATGAATAACAATGGAAAGAATATGTCAGAGATTTATTTATTAATGACTGAAATGTCAGAAGCTTCGTTGTCCTTAAGCCACTTTGTGACCACTGTCTGCATGCTGTGTTAACAGCTTATGGTTTTCTTGCCACAATTCCTTAAAAGTCAGATTTGGAGAGCGCTAAACTCCAGAAGTTTTGTTTTTCTGTTGCAAACTTTCCACCTGAGCTCCACCATGGGGTCACACTGCTGCCCCTCTGATTAATACGGCCCTGGTCTCAGTGTAGGTTTAGGTAAGGAGCCTCGGTAGCTGCTTCTGATGAACTGAGCAGTGAACCATGAAATGTTTAAATCGTGGAATATAGTTGTATAAACTAACCCTGCTTTATACGCCCACACATCCTGATCCCTGACCTGTCTTTGTCCTCATGATGCCCTTTGTTTATTAATATTGTACGATATTTTGATGAAATTTTTCAGGAAAATCAATAAGGGAGGGCAGACGCAAAAGGACAAAAACATTTTTCTGATTTTAATTTGCTAAAAACGTGTTGATGTTACACAAACTGAAAACAATTCAAGCGATGAAAAAAACACAAAGTAATGCAGCCTTTGAATCTCTGTAAAACAAACGGCCCTTTATTCCTGCAAACTTTTGACCTGCAATCCTGACCAGGCTGCAGAGGCGTTCGTTCTCAACCTTCAATTATGCCCTCTTGTGCTGGAGAGCGTGTTTTTGAATGTCTTTCGGTCTCATGTCATGGCATTAGCTTGGCCTCGGAGTTATGCTGAACAAACCAACAGGCCTGTCATTGCACTGATAGATATTATTGAAGAGGGTCACGCAATGCTTAACTCTGGCTTAACTCTGGCACTCAGCATGAGCGTTACCATCTGATTGACAACCTGAGACGAAAAAACTCCGCAACAACTGCGTCTTACGCAATGCTGGGAGAATCACTCAAATTTCATTTGGTCGTTTTGGTAGGCAAGATAAAGACAAATTCATAAAAGTTTTTGCTTTTTTAGTTTTTTTTTCTTTTTTCTTGCACTAAAATGGCCCCCGAAGCGCTCAATTGGTTGGTGCAAAATTAATTGCATCTTGTTTTGTGAACTAATTTTCTGTAATATTGTTAAATATATTCATATTTGGGATTCATCAAAGGTGAACATGAGTATTTGGGTTTTATTGAACACATACGTGCATACATACCACACGTATACTTGTTGTATAATTTGTGAAAGGTATACCTTTTTGCCTACATTTTGATCTAAATCCATTATTTTCCTTTTTCATAGCTTATTACAAAAACGAACGTACCTTTTATGCATGTTGTTGGACAGCATGCAGTCTATAATTACATTTTTCACAGAAGACGTAGATGTGGAAAACATTGTGCATAAATGTGTCCCGCTTTGCATTCGCACAACAAACACGTTTTACACCGATCAACCTTCCTAGAAGACTGACCTTGGTTTGTGTTGTTTTTGTCTTTCTTCAAAGCAGTTGGTGGATGTCGCTGCATGACAGACCGTAAATCAGAGATTCCAGCTGAAATGATGTCAGCCCTTTGCATCATGTGTTGTCACCTCAGGCTATGAAGACATGTGGACATGTGGTCGCTCTCATAACTACATTCACTCCTCAGACTCACACGGGATTTTTCCGAGGGTTAACTAGTCACATAAACAGGTGAACGTCGTACGGCATCAAACAAAGCAGTAAGTTACGAATCAGTCCTCTGAGCTGATTGAGAGGTGATATGGAGGTGATAACCAAGAGCTGTATTAATTTAATTATAGAATATGGCTATATTAATTGCGTAGGATTTTTTTTTTAGTGTGCCTTGTGTTATGTCACAATCACAAACAGCAAGAAGTGTCAAATTTTGTGTATTTTATTATATACGATTCCTATTGTTTCATAGTATTTAGCATTTAATTGTTGCTAGAAATTGTCAAATTTCAGAGTACTCTTACTTGCTTCAACTATTCAGTTATTAATGAGAAATTGAGCAGTTTTTTTTTACCTTATGTTACAGTTCTCTAGGTTATTTATGTTTCATGCATTTAATATGGTAAAACTACAAGCGCATCAACTGAAATCCCAAGTGTAAACTGTAAATGGACTGCACTTGATGAAGGAAGCTGGAGGGAAACGTACATTATTCCAGTTGCCATTGCCACCCCCATTTCACATCAATTCAATTATAAAACACCAAAGAAATGATGACGAAAATTGTCATTTTACCATCAAATGTTTCGCTTGGACATTCAAGCTCACCTTCAGCCGCTAAATTCCCGTCTGACTATTTTCACGCTGCCCATTACTCACTTTGAACCTCTGCAAAGCCGAAACGCTGACACACTGCAGGTATAAAAGCCAGAAAGTATTACAGCCTGTATCCGAAAGCTTTAATGACGTATGGAGATTTGTATTGTCCGTGCTATTCAAAATTTACAACAGCAATTATTCACGGATAGCAAGACAGTCACAGTTTCGTAAAAGTTTTATTGCTCCCTACATACTTCTTGTTGCCAGTTTCTGAGTCAGTAATTCAGCAGATTCCTCTGGAAGCGATTCTGAGAAACCGTGCACATGAACTCCTGACATTTACAGGAGCAGGAATGATTTCTCTGATTGTCTTAAAAGGTGCCTATGCCAGCATTACCAGACACTTGGACTATGCGGTGGACATTGTTCATTTATTTGTGGCACTGAAAGATTTTGGTTAACAATATCAGCGCTTTTAACGGAGCCATCACTCTGGTCTTTATGCAGTGGTGACTTCGTCACCCAGAATGCAGCTAGGAATGGAGCTGTACATGTGTTGCTTTATTTAAACAGTTACACCTCGCTGTAAACCTGTCAGCGCTATTAATCTGGGGCAGAGACGATGCGAAATGATCCACCTTTGAATTTCACGGCTCCCCCATTGTCTTGTGTCGCTCGTGTGCGCCGACTGACCTCAGCTGATCATGTCACTACAAAAACATTTGTACGCCTTAAGCTTTTGCACATCGTCACCTTACAATCACAAACTTTAAATGTATTTTTTTGGGGGGGAGTTCTGGGGGGGAAGGATTGAAATCCAAAAAGGTTGGTGTGCATTTGTATTCGATCCCACCTCCCAAAGCTGGTTAATCCATCAAAATGCTGCGCATTGACTAGTAAAAAGATAAGCAGTGAATGCACCATTTCCATGGTTAAACACGGTGGAGGAAGCAACACGATGTGGGTAGAGATGACGGAAAGATGGTTTATCAGATCTGTTAAGCCTTGAGCAAAACCTTTTAGAGGATTTGGGGATGTTCCTATTAAAAAGCAAAACCTTTGGTTAGTTATCAGAAATTGTTTCTATAATTAATTATTAAATAGTAATTTCATGAATCGTTGGCACTGCAACTTACAATATAAAGCCAGTTCAATAAAAAGTCAATTTAAGTGTGTCAACATAACTTACTACAAAGTTTTAAAATGGCAACTGGATCACTTAAAAAAAAAAAAAAAAAAGATGACTACAAGCGTAGCAGCAATATTAATACACAGTATAAATAACGCCGAAAATTTAGGTCTTGATACGATAATAAGGGACTAATTATGTTGTATGGCTTTAGTCACAGAGGGAGGAATGCTCTGCCTAGTTGAATTTGCTTATCGACAGAGGAAACGTGTCAACAAGGTTGTACCTGAGCAAATTGAGGAAAGTGGATGATTACTTTCCGTCAGCAAGATCTGTTTGAGAACTGACGGCACTTCATCTTTTTCTGTAAAGTGACCAAGTGTGAGAAAGTTTTAAGTCTATGGATATTTTGCATGTCGCCCCAATGTGTTTCTTTTCATTCGTTGAGGTGTGTCAGATTTTGTGGCACGGAGCGTTTAATTTATGAACAGACTGCTCAGGGAATTCTCTGCGTCACGCAGTGCTTCGGGCTCAGTGGCCTAATGTAGCCTGAACAGCTGCTTAGCGGCTCGAGATGAATGACAAGTTGATTCGTGAACTATTACATGTGAAAGATGAGCATACGTTGAAGGGTACAGCACGAGCATCAACAGCTCGTGTGCATTTCAGTTTTTCACAGTTTTAACCAACACAAACAGAAAATGGTATAACGTCGTGTCTGAAATATTGAGGACAAATATTTTATGGACTTATTTATTAAAGAGAGTTAGCCAACTTTGCCACCAACAACATGAGTGTTTTTGTTTTTTTTAGCTTTACTGATAATGCAAAACTAAAACCAAACATTCCAGAAAATAATATTGATGCATTTAAGCAGCTGTACATACAAACTGAAGCATAATCAGAGCATTGCAATAATGCAGTCAGAACTGAGTTATTTATGTCTTTTTTTTAAAAAAGTATGTATACCAAATGTCACGTCTGGAAAAGGTACAACAAGGTCCTTCATTCATTGATGACAACGTCAAACATTTCCAAAAGAGAGAACGAAAAACAAAAGGAATTCTGTTGCGTTTAAGCTCGAATTCAGACACGTTGAGAAATGTATATCGCAGCTTTGCAGCCCAGTTGGATTGCGTTTTTTAGCAGCCAGTATCCAGGTAGCTGAAACAAAACAACAAAAAAAATCACAAGAAACGCATTTTACTTTTTTCAATACGACACAGCTTGTACTTATGTTTATTTAAACATGAGTTTAAATGGATTGAAGACTCAATTATATAAGATATTATTTATTGAGAACGTTTCCAGTAGGTTTTTTTTTTCATAAATGCACTTACTGATTCGGCATCGTGCTCCAAACCTGTATCATGATGGTCCATTTCATCATCTCTAAACTCCTTTATCACCTATTGAAAGGAACCACAAATTAACACTTTTTACATCACTTCTTGCTGCTAACAATGAATTTCATCATTTGTTGATTAAAAAAAAAAAAAAAGTGTCCCACACATGTTTTATTGATGATCTTAAACAAACCAGCCTTGGAGAATGTTAATTGATCAGGCAGGAAATACAAGCGTTTGCGTTATCATTAATAGCAATGAGTTCAGGTTAATTAATCAAGTCAACTATAGATATCGCTTAAAGTAAAATACATAACATGCGGCACAGAAAGTGCCGCTTCTGAACAACTTCAAACATTTGCAGACTTCACTCTTATAAACTCGAATTCGATAAAACAAGTAAGAATGAAATATTGTCAATAAGTGTCATCATTTGAGTTCGGCTTCAGTCGGTTTGTCGGGGGCTTGCTCCAATACTTTGCGCTTAAAGTTAAAACACAAAGTACAAACATTCTGAAGTGTGGCCCTCACTTGTAACAGCTCAGTGTATCTCTCTGGGTCGCTCTCCATCAGTGCTCTGATCTGGCTGTTGTAGTGCTCAGAGATGCTCTCCTCCACTGCCACGGTGCACGCCATGGCCCCCTCTTTACCCAGCAGAGCGGTGGATGCCCCTGGAGGACGTGCGAAAGAAGAGAGACGAATGCAAATAACACGGTAGTCTTGTCTTTTTGCCAGCTATGTCAAGAGAGTTTTGAGTTTTTACGTCTCTATTGTCTTTTCTTTTCCACATTACAGCTATAAGGACACTGTGTATTCATATGCTGCCCCGACCTAAAACAAACCCAGCCAGGTTCCAGAATGGCAGAAGAGCCGTGGGTCGAACTCTGCTCTCAGCAAGGATTTCATTGAATTTTGATAGGTGCTTCTTTTCTTGATCCCACATTTGCTTCAAAAAAAAAAACAAACAAACAAAACAAAAAAAAGAGTTAAAATACTACTCATACCATTCAGCTTGATCTGACAACATACTGAAAATAAGTAGAAATTTTTATTCTTTTTTAAAAATAAATCTATTAAAGTATTTAAGTACATATCAAATAAAAAAAAAAAAAAAATGGATCTGACAAATTAAAACTTATAAACCCGAGTCTCTTTTGTTGTCTCACTGTGAACATTTTCTCACTGTTATTAATGGCTTTAATGCAAAAATCTCAAATATCGAACAACAAATCGGCTGAGAAGTAAAAACCGTTGCTACGGGAATAAACCGATGATGCCGTCGTTCTTTGAGCATCAAACATTTATTTTATTTTTTTTATTATTTGGGGTCATATTAAAGTTTCATAAGTTTCTATATAAATTGAGAAACATAGTTGGACACAGAATGGAACTTTTTAAAACGCTCCAACTATCGATTTTTGGCAAGTATACTGGACCTCTGCACTATTTAAATTATATTTTAATGAGACCTTTTGTAGTGACAGACAATTTTTAGACATAGTGGGGTTTTGACAAACCACAATGTGTCAAAACCCCACTGTGGGTCAAAACCCCAGTATGTGGGTCAGAACCCCACTGTGGGTCAAAACCCATGCTTTTCAATGGCATGTTTACCTGGATGAGTGGTCCAGTTCTAGACCGGCCCAACACTGCCATCTGCCCGGCGTAGATGCGATTAGCACCGTATTCACCCGCGTGATCCACGCGCAGCATCCGGTGCATCATCTCCTTCTCCTCGCTGTCGCGCGGCGCAGGAACGACGCTGTAGGCGCGAGCGCTGTTCTGCAGGCAGCCTACGTAAACATTATAACGCAAAGCATGAGTAACTTGAGGAAATCCTTCAAAGATGGTGTCCATCTCTAACATCAGGGGAGGGAAACAAGTGGTAGATTTAATACTGAATAAAAATATTCCAGCGACATCAAGCAGGTACATTTTTTTGTTTACAATGAAACTTCATTGTAAACATGCAAGCTTGATGCCAGGCTTACAGTTACGTCATGGCTAGCTTAGGTAAGTGTTTTTAGCATTTTAGCTTGGCGCTGAGAAACCAGCAGCTCACCTGCGCACTTTGAACTCTGTCGGATCACCGCTGCTCTGACGACCTGAGGCCAGGCACAGAAAGCCGCGTGCGCCGCTCTGTGCATCACAACTGGCGAGGGATTTGACTGCGACCGCAGAAAAACACATGCAAGAGGGACCTTGAGCGTCAGCCGACGAATCAAACGCACACTTATGACGTAGGCGCGCTTCAAGACGGCGCCCTGTTATGGCAGGCTGATGTACCATTTAATTAAAGAAACGTTGGCTAACAACTTCTAGATTAAATTACCTTTTGAAACGGGATTTACTTTAAATCTCTGTCTGTTCCTCAGACAGGGATTAAAATACCCTCAGACATTTCTTAGTCTGGAGTAAAGTAAGCTATTTTTTTCAAGTAAACTCCAAAAGAGGACTCAAATTATATATGTCCATGATGCAAATCTAAATACAGATTAAGGCCTATTTGACTCACAGTGTGTGATTAAACATTATTATTATTATTATTATTATTATTATTATTATTATTATTATTATTATTATTATTATTATTATTATTATTATTCATAAATGACAGTAAATTGACAACTTCATTCACTTTTTCAACATCTGAAAAGGTGAAGGAAGTAAAGAAGGAAGGACTACCGCCCATAGTCCCAAGTATACAGCCAAGACATCAAAATGGTGTCTCCAGGAGCTCCTTAGATGTCTGTGAGTGGTCAACCAGAGTACCTAACCTCTGATTGATCAGACAGAATCTGATCAAACATCTCTATCAAGACCTGAACATGACTGTGCACTGATGTTTCCCATTCAACTTGATGGAGTTCTAGTGACTCTGAAAAGAGACACGCACCCCAAGCTTGTTTGCAGCACATTTAAGAAGACGTGCAGCTTTAACTGCTGTCGATGTTGTTGAGTTAGGGCTGTGAATACTTACGTATGTATGATTCCTTTGTTGTTTTTTTTACACATACCTCCAAAACAAAATCACATTATAGAGTGTTTTGTGCATTGAGAGGAAAAATAGAATTTCGTTTTGAAACAAGGTTTTAAATGCAAAATGTTAAAAGAACTGAAGCGCATTGCACCAGCTTCATTCCTGTTTTCTGTACCCGCTGTGCTTCGTGAAAACACACAGGATCACGAGCTGCTGAGGTGAACAGGTTCAACACCTAGGATAATTTACTTGTCTGTCACAACACAAACAAATCCACGCTCTCTCCAGCTAAATCAGTGCTCACAGTTTACTTGGCCTACATATATTTGGCCTGTGGGGCATAAACAAACATTTGAAGGTGAAAATTACATTTCGGCTGCTCTCTCTTTGTTTTTCTGTGCTAAACAAATTTTGACTGTTTTCTTTGTTTAGACATGTTGTGTAAGAGGCAATTAGGCAAAGAAAATGAGGGCTTTTATGGAGCAATTTGTGTTATTTTTGAAGGTCTACAGATGGCAGTGCAGCACAGTTGAAATAGGCAGAGGGACGTTTCAGCTCACATACACCAGCTGGTCCCAGTTTGAAGGATTTCAGTTGTAGTCAACACATTTTTACTGAAAAAAAAAGCTCCATTTAGCATTTTATCTTAATCTGAAAAGTAAAGAAACAAAATATGTTCCTAGAATTATAGCCACGATCCCTTATAATCCCGCTGTCACGAGTTGCATCAGTAAATATTAGTCTGATTCCTGCTCTTGATGTCTAACAATAATAATAATAATAATTAAACCAACAAATTACACAACACCTAAGACAGACTGAGTGCAGAAATGTGTGAAGAGGTTGACTGCTGCAGCAATACGGTGGTCAAAAGTAAACAGCCCCAGGGCCATAAATGGCAGGGTGTGTTGGTTCTGTCTGTATGTGTGTTTGTGGTGAGACACCGGATATGTGTTTCCTTATCTGTCTGTCTGACTCTGGGTTGCTACATATGTGTGGCCTCGTATCGGTGGGTCACCCAGGGCTTTCAGGGCGAGCGTATGTTGGATTTACTGCAATAAAAAAACATTTCAAGTAACTTTCACAATCGTCTTTGGTGATCTTCTCTGCTTCTAATTTAGAGCAACTAATTGCTGGTGTTTGGAAAGTCGCACCACAGAAGCGGCGTTTCCTCTTGGTTCTGTGTTTTCACATTGGATTTGGTTGTTACTGAAAATAAACGTACTTCCGATTTCATGGAGTGATGAAAACAAGTGCTGAAATTTATGAAGGGTTTTTTTTTTTCTACATTTTACATATATATTTAATCTTGAAATAACCAGCAGGGACGTTAATTTAGTAAAATCAGATTTTTGGAGTGAAATTACACAGGACATCTCAAGGTCAGAAAAAAGGTAGTGATATAAGGAACTGAGAGGCAACAGTTAAAAAAAAAAAAAAAAAAAAACAGACTTAGAGAAAACAATATTTCAGAAATCTACTACAGTTTTTTTCAATCATAGTGGTAGCAAATTACAACTAATTTAAAGCAAAACTATTTTCTCTTCTCCAGTAGTTTCATTTTGACAAAATGAAACTGCAGTGTAATTTATTTAGATTTCCTGTAGCACACAGAAACAACAATCTAGTTCATAATGATAGCTGAAAGGAAATTGATACATGGTTTTCTAGATTTTTCAACAAAAACATCTGAGAAGATTAATATGTAATTATATTCAACTCTCTTTGCTTACTCCGAAATGAAATTATGTTAATTAGTCACATGAATCAGTTTGTTGGTGAAAATATGTGTTAGTCTGGCCAGGCTAAAGTCAGGACGTGGATCCAATTGAGAATCTGCAGCAAGGCTTGTTGTGAAAGGTGGTAAAAGAAACCTGAACACATGCATTTAAAGGCCATGCCGTTTTCTTTCCACTTCCCTTCTACGCTGTCTTGGTCTGGCACATTAAATCCCAATCAAATACACAGAAGTTTGCAGTTGTTACCTAACATGGGAAAAACTTCACGCATTTCATGCTAGATGTCAACTCTTGGGCCAAGCAATGACTCGTATTGACACGGTCTTACCCTGTTAGTATTTGGAGTTAATTGTAATTTCTCTCTGCTTTTTGAGAAATTGGCGTCCTGGTTCTCAAAGAGTAGGACTGAAAGAGCTCTGAGGTTTCCCGACCCCGAACCAAAACGTTCCTAATGGTGGCTGTTTGTTGGGAAGACGCTTTTCCTGAGTGATGTTTCTAGCCCTCTCTTCAGTCCGGAGTAGAATAGCCAGCGAGCTCTGTTGGATGGAAAGCAGACCGACACATGGATTGCATCAGGATGCTTCGCTGCTGGCATGACAGAAAACTCATGGTATCCCTCACATTTTGGGGAAATGATGTTCCAGATGTCTCATGTAATTAGAATAAGGAATCATCTCAGAAAACAACTTGGCAGTAATCTTCTTTCTGTCCTCCTTGCTTTTTTGTTGTTTTTTTTGGTGGGGGAGGGGGGTGGGGGGTGGGGACATGCAGCCTTTTTTCTCAGCATGTTTTTCTTATGTTTTCTCCACAGGCAAAACTGTCACCAGTGATGGCAAATATTTTCAAGCCGATGGATAATTATATATATTTATGGAGATGCATCGAATCCAGAAGCTGTATTGAAATATGTTTCTTCTCTAGTCATAAGCTAATAAACAGAGACACGCACGTCACAAAAAGGAACAACATTTCAACATTCAGTGTGGTCATCAGCGCCCGGCCAACAGAGAAGAAAATCACCTATTCTGCGACTGGAGAGAATAAAATGAGATGAAATGAGAATCTCCACCGATCTCATTTCATCAGGAATGCAAATAGTGATGTCAGTATCTGGCCCTAAAAATATACATTCAACCATCTGCTGCACTAACTCTCAGAACATAGTATGCAACTGTGCAGCAACAATGGGCCACAGCAGTGGATCTCTGGAAGGTTAATAACATCCAGACGTCTTTAAAGTCACAAGTTTGGAGTTAAGTGGACAGAATCGGAAAGTAGTAGATTTACAAGTTTGTCTTTATGAAATACAAATGGTTCAACGTCAAAACACAATATGTCAACAAAAAAAAAAAAAAAACATGGAGGATTTTTTTAAGTAGGCTGGCAACTTGAACTCCCCTTGAACTTGAAAATTTTTCTGACTCAAAACTTTTCAGAGGCACCTTTATATCGATCTACTTATATCTAGATGAGATAACGTGACATAAGATAAAAAGCAACAATAATGTGAGTGGCCCATATAGCTTATTAGACTAGATGTGATTCAACAGGGTTACAGCTGAACTATTTTTTTAGCTGCAGGGTTATCAAATGAAAATGTAGGGAGCTGAAAAAGACCCTGCAAAACACTTCATTTTTTTTCCATAACTCGATCAAATCGCCACCAAGTTCCAACCAGAGACAAAGAGTCAGAAAAATGGTGCAAAAGAAATCTCTGTCTCATCTCAGATAAAGTGCAAGATTAAGGCCCTGGTTTCGGTGAGATTTTGTCTCAGACATTGTACAAATTATGAACCACAAGGAATAAGTTAGTGCATGCTTCTAAAGTAAATATCAAGAGACAAATTATACATGTCTCCGTCTTCAGTTGAGCTTATTCACATCCAACTTTGCACTTTTTCTGCTTTTAAGGAAGAGAGATAAAGTTTTATTTTATTATTTTTTTTAATTTTTTTTTTGTGCTTAGTTGTTGCCAAATTCAGCAAAAGCAATAATTAGTAAAACATCTATTATACTTCTTCTTAAAGGTTTCTTATTTAAATTTGATGAACAGTTGCAGGTCATTATTGCAGATATTTTTATTTAGATTTGATGAACTGTGAGCATTTCTCGTTAAAATAGGTTTCAAATAGCGAATGACCTCACATCTGTTAACAAACGACTGTCATGTTACGTCATCGTCTTCCGGTTGTGTGTCTTGATGCTTTCGTGAATTTTCTGTCATGTGAGGTCAGTGGGAGTGTAATGATATAGACTTGTCACAATAGACATTTAAAAGAAAAATGTCCTAATGGGCCTGGAAAGTAACTTTTCTTCTTTGAAGAATCAGAGGAGCAAAAACACAAAATAAAATATTTCAGCACAGGCAATTGAGGCAAAGACATTCCTGCAAGATTCATAGCTAATCCCAAAGAGTGAACGCCCCCTTTGAAAAACAAGACAGAAACAAATCGCAGTTATGTAAAATTCAGCAGCTCAACTGAAGGACGCAAAGGTCAAGAGAAAGTGCACCTTTCCTTGCATGCTTTGCACAAGATTTGAGGACTGAGCAACAAACCGCAGAGCTTCAGGAGGGCGACTGGCTCATGCATGTGTCTGAGAACCTGCATGCACGCGTCTCTGACTGTGTTTGCATAACGTTTGCATGCATCCGTGGATGCGTGTGTGTCTACACACACCCTTGCTCCAAGGCTCTGGTCAGACGGTGCATAGCTGTGGCGGGACGCAGCCCAAGCGCTTCTAGACTGCACTGAGTCAACAGCGTCTGCTCTCACTTAGGGAAGACATGATAGGTCTTGTCTCATTTGGTCTCTGACTTGTGTGGTGGGACTCCCAAGGCTGGTGTGTGGGGTGTGTAATTTTAAGTAAAATTAGCAATATAACGAGTAGAAGAACAACATGCGTCATTGTCTCAGCTCACAAACGTCATAATTTCAGTCGACTGTTCTTTGGGTCAAGGAAGTGTTTTTTTTTTTTTTTTTCCTTTAATGACGGATGAAAATAGATTCAAGCATCTGCTTTATAATGGAATTACTATGTGGTGGGGAAATTTAAAGTGTAAATGTATTTTATAATCATGTTTGCTTTACCAGTTCCCTTGAAGTTTTAATTACTAGCAGAAGCCACCCGGGGTAGAAAAACTGAAACGACTCCATCTTTTCAAGACTTGAACCTGCATCTTAAATTTGGGCCTTTTCAGAAGTATTCAAGACGGTTTGAGGCATTTCACATTTTGCCACATAACTACCTCAAAATTAAAGATATTCAGTTGAAATTTTCGACCAACACAAAGTGGTGCACGACTCTGCCTTGGAAAGAAATTGTGTATTTTGCAAATTAAAACTGAGGTATGTATTTGCATGTAGCCCCTTTACTGCATGCAAATACATATTGTAGTTTACTTAGGAACACCGAAATAAGCCAGCGCACACTGGCCTGAACACACCAGGTGGATGAAGAAGGATGAAGATGGTGGCATCCTGAGATCTGATGAGCTCAAACAGCTGAAATCGGTGAAACGTTGAGGAGAGGCTTGGGGCCGTCAGGGGAGCTGAAAACAGGGCTCAGGAAACTAAAAATGATTGAGCCTCTTGTCTTATAGATTTCACTAATTTGGCCAATATCCAGCATCGAGGGGAAAACTTATGGAATGACCCATTCAATCCAACTGAGCTCAAGAGGGTCGGCAAAGAGCGATGGCAGAAAAAGCTCCGCTGCCCCCATAGGAGCTTTAACAAAGCATTGAGGAAAAGCTGTAATTGCATTGTATAGAAATTTTGAGGAAATAGCGAGTTCAATTCCTTTTGGGGAAAAGAAATGGCTGCAACGTAGCAAAATGTTGAAATAGAGAATACCTTCCCCGTGCTTATTGAGCTGTGAATTGTAGTATTGTGTGAGTGGAGCGGGAGGCAACTTGAGTGCTTTGACGGCATGGTACTCCCCTTGAAAACAACAAGTTAGTCATCCCAAACTGTTTCAAAGCAAGGTTTAGAAAGAAATTAAAGTTATGTAACATTGTTTAAAAAAGCCAACCATATTATGGGTTTGGTGGTAGCCCTCTGGAAAAGGCACAATGTCTCATAAAACAAGACTAAAAAGAGAAAGTCATTTTCAGATTTCGACTCACCAAGGCTCTTAAAACACCACCTACCACCATTTTAAAGACCTCATACGTAATTCCCACCAGATGACAGAGATTTCTGTTATATTATTGAGCTGTTTCCACCCCTCCGCTGCATTTGGACATAAATTTCCCGGAAATGTCCTGTTTTGCAGGCCACTGGAGAGAACGGAGTGTCTTTTCCACATTGTAGTGGTGAAATCACAACTTTCACTTGGTTTTCATGTAATAGAAACAAAGTCGTGCATATTGTGGACCGGATGAAGAAAAAAAAAGGATAAACGGTTTGAATATTATTTTGCGAATAAGAATGTTTTATTCGGCTTCTTTTATTTGGATGCCCCTGACCAAGATCCAGTTGCTTCCAGAAGTTACATAATGAATAGAGTCCTCCTGCGTGTAATTTTATGTCACTATATATTTAAGTCTGTTTGGTGAAGGCTTGTTACAGAACACCAATGAACAAACGACGTCAAGAAAACAAAAGAACGCCACACTGGTGTATTTTTATATATATTTACAAATATGTGCTGGTTTGCGTCGGTCTGTTTTGTCAAATCCAAATGACAAACACAAAGGTTTTGAGGTCGTATTGTGACTCATGTAATATTATGTAATCCCAGACCGAGAGGACCCAAAGATGATCATCAAAAGCAAGTTTCACCAGCATTTTCAGGTGGAGTCCTCTGTAAAAGCTCAGGGTTTTCTGAGTTTAGGAGTCGCAAGGAGATCACTTCGAGTCAAAATGTTTTCTGCAAAAGACACATTTTATTATTCTAAGACAACCTGAAGAGCTGCTGAAGGTTAAACTTTTGGAAGGCGACGAGGAAGAAGTAATGCGTTCTGGAGTGGCTGGAGAAACAGAGAGACGGCCTCAAGGTGAAACAGTTCAAAGCATGTGAATGTTATTCAAGGCCTCCAACAGCCTTGACTTGTCCAAGCTGAACGATCTGTGCCTGCATGGCGCTTATTTGTAGTTTTAGCAATTTGGAAAAAAAAAAAAAAAAAAAGAAATAAATCATGAAATTCTCTCTCTGTCCTTTCAAAAATGTAGAGAACTAATCTAAGAAAATGACTATGTTGTGACTGATCTCTAATAATAAATGTGATTCAATAAGAAAATGTAGAAGGGAAAATTTGCTTCCCAACTTTCAGCTTTCTTTTTTGGTTTTTGAGCATTAAAAGGTAAAAGAAAAGTCTGAGCTGCTTTATCTACAGCATAAGCGTGCTCATGCCTTCCAATCACTGAATCCAGCCAGGTGTCTCAAACTCTTCTGTGGCCGCTTGTATATAAAATCCAGCACCTTGGCATGCAGACTGCTATAATTGTGAAGGAATGGGTCGCACTCAGCCAGCAAGCGTCCGGACTGGACGCAACCTGTCCAATAAGTCCAGTTGAGGAATTTCCTCACTTCTGAATATTGACCAGGCACACCACTAATAGTTAACCAGTGGTAATATAATAAAATGGAAGCGACTGGAAACAACAGCAACTTAGCCACAAAATTGTAGGCCACATGAAGTTACAGGAGGGTCAGTGGATGCCAGGCTCAAACTTTCCAACTTGCTCCAAGCCGCTGCATCCAAGCCTCACATCGCAAAGTTCGCTGCAAAGCACCAGCGGTTTGACAGCTGCCAGAAGAACAGCATTAGTCCGTATAAAGTTTGACTCAGACGAGGTTATGGTGTGGGGCTCTTCATCAGGAGCTGAGAACCTTTGCAGGGATTCGACGAAGAATCATGCAAACGTACGCGATAAACGCTCCTAAATGGTTTTCATGTTGGCTTTGGATACAAAAATTGGATAGTAGAAGCGGACACGTTAAAGAGAAAAATCGACATAGCTGACCGAGAGCATTTTTAAACAAAACAGGCCCCCAAACTTCTGACAAATCACACAACACATAATTTGTGTCTGTGTGACATAGTTCGACCAAGGGATGGCAAAAAATCTCATAAATAAACTACTAGTAGTACTTCCAAGCTGTCACCTGCTCCAATAACATATTAAGCCACGGAAAAGAATGGTTTAATATATAGGAAATGACTCAATTTCATTTATATAGGAAATCACAAGGGAATGTTTTTGGCAATGTAGTATAAAGGTGTATTTAATGGTGTGACAATAATTTAGAGGAAATTATTCTCATAATGTTCACCGCAAGTTTCGTAGGACTCAACAGAAGTCGAGTTAACAAAGATTTTTCAATAGTTTTTACATTTTTAATGAAGGAAACAATGGAAAATGCCAGCAGGCCTTCGTTCGTGAAACCTGTCATTTGAACATAATTTCCGGTTCCCCTCAAGATGCGACTCTTTTCACTTCAGCAGCCCAGCCCCCCTGCTGTCCTATATGTCTTTTCCCGGAAGTCTGTCATGTTTTTTACTCTCTGATTTACTGGGTGAAAAGTGCAGGTTTCTAACGTTTGAGTACATAGTGCAACAAATGGCCCCGCAATAAGACGCTGAGTAATACACCCTGTGTGAAAATACTTTGATTTACAGTCGGTTGCTTATTTTCCCATGCATTCTCGTAATTGAAGCGAACTTTCCGGAGAAAAAGGAAAATATAATTTCGTGCTGTTTTGCACGTTTCAAGATGTGATTTAAGCAAAAACATAACACGTCAGAGATTTTAAGATGGAACCTGTGTGGAAATGTCTGTCAGCCATGTCAAGCTTATTGCACATCAACCGTGACACAGCATTAAATGACTATATCTATATATAAATAATTACAGCAAGCAGTAAAAAAAAAATGTCGCTGCCAATCACAACATCATTTCACCACATTGTACTCATCCCATTTGTTTTCCACCCTGAAACAGGCTGTGTTTTTACAACCCTTAGGGAGTGGATGATTCCCTAATAAATGCCGCAACCGCAATCCAAGCCTCCCCCTCAGTTTCCCTCCGTGATATTTTTAGAGGAGATCTGTCCTCAATCATCAAGGGCAAAGCAGAGGAATTGTTTTTGTTGCTGCTTCTCTTGCGGTGATTTGTGCTGAGCTGGTGCCTCTGTACGTCACAAGGACCATGCGTGAGTGGGAGCCAGGCTCCGGGATCTATTAAAGTGGGAGTCACGAGTCCGGGATGCTGGGCAACCAGTGACGAGGGGCTGTCCCATGAAGCTCTGTTTGGTGCTATTTTGGGGCGATAACACGTCTGTTCTACATTAGGAGAGAAGCCGCAATATCCTGTTAAACAGCAGCATGAAAAAAAAAAAAACTGAGTGCATGCTGGGGCAGGCGATGGATGGATGGATGGATGGATGGATGGATGGATGGATGGATGGATGGATGGATGGATGGATGGATGGATGGATGGATGGATGGATGGATGGATGGATGGATGGATGGATATCTGAGAAAGATAAGAAATGACAATCAAACTAGCCAACGTTTGGTTATATGCTTTTCTGCAAAAGAAAAACAAAAAACTATCTTTTCTGTGATACACTCTTAAACCAGAAGTGTCAGCACAATAACATGTCTAGAGAAGAATGGCATAATTTGCATTGAATTTCACACATTTCATGTGCTAATTGTTCCACACAGTAATTATAGTTAACACAATAACAGTGTGTCTTTACACAGTTATTGTAAAGACACACAAACCCGGGATCTTCTTGCTACAAGGCCACAGTGCCACCAACTGCATCAATGTGCAGGTCCACAAATGAAAAACAAGTTCAAACTACATTTGGTACGTTTGAACCAATGACTCTTTTTTTTTAAAAAAAACTTTGTCCCTGTTACATAAACATATAAACCAACATAATCCTTAAAAGCAACAATGTAGGTTGCTTTAATTAACTGTTTTTCCCGTGGAACGTTTCAGGAATGACATCCAAGAAATGATATGATTCGTCGTTGGTAAAATCATATTCTGTGTCCAGCTGTTGTATTAAAACAGGACAAAGTGCAGAAAACAGCACAAAAATGTGTCTGCCTGACGAAAACACAGAAAATGTGCTAAAAAAACAAAAACAATTCACTTGCACGGAGAGTGTGTGAACTCAGAAAAACAGATTAAAAAAAGATAAACAACCTGTGAATTGCCAGGGTGACTGTTCAGTGCAGCAACTAACAAATACATCAAACTTCATTTCTACACTTGGTGTTTCCTGTTTCTTCATGGGGTTTTTTTTTGCCCATATTGGCAAATAAGAGAACCCATCAATGTAAAAAAAATAAAATACACACACTGTAAATTAACACTGTTTGTTTGGAAAATTATGCTCCAAAGTGATCCTGCGGCATCTCTGCCATTCCTCTGGCTGGATGTCGTCCAGTGTGGTTTTTCCTCTAAAGAGTAATCACAGCACAGCCTCATTCAGACACCTTCGGGTTCCAGGACAGCTGAGAAAATGATGGCAGCCCTCTGCTGTCTGAGAGGGAAAAAAGAGCATCTTTACTATGTCTGAGGTTTGGAGATGTCAGGTTAAGATTAGAAAAACAAAAGCTCAACCCAACAATTATCTCCCTAATTCTGGATACATTTTCCAACCAGCTGTCTCCTGGTGTCATGCAAGACAAATAGGAATCAGAATAAATATCGTGTTTACCTTCAGAAGAAGAAGATGGTTAAAGTCGTATTTGGACATCGTTCCAAACAGACGGCGCACTGAAACGGCGGCTCAGCATTTTACATAATCCCGTTTTGGTCTCTTGGAGTTACAAGAGGAAGGTTTCAGAGCTCCAGGTTGCTTTTGTTAAAACTATGTCATAAGGTCAGCGAAGCAGACTGATTATTGTTGACTTGAGGGAAAAACAGAGACAAAGGCATGTGTTACCTTCCAGCTGTCGGGGGATAAATCAAAACCGCTGCAGCAACACCGAAACGCCAAACAGAAGAAACCTGCTAAAAAAAAAAACAACAAAAAAACTCCAAAGAGAGATCGTCTTCAGTTGGGTTTGCATTTGAAAATGCTTTGGTCCTTCTCCAGCTTTTACACCAATCTATGGTTGCAAATCTCCATAGTGTCAGTATGTGCCCACTGCAGAGATCCCACTTACTTTTCTGGGCCCTGTGTTTGACAAACAGTGACTCAAATAAACTCTGATTACCAATTACCTTTAGAAAGTTTGTCTCATTACAACCGCAAGCTCGCAAGGCTTATATAGAGATTTTATTAGCCATCTGCCTCAAACAGAGAGAAAAGAAAGACACAGATCCCTGGTCCAGGCGTGGCACAATGGGGGGGGAAAAAAGATCTGCGTACATAGAGTTAAATTGGGGTCGCAGCTCAGTTGGTGATTGTTTTTGGTAAAGAAAGAAAGTTAAGCGGAGAATCGCTGAGCCATTGAAGTACTTTCACTGGTTCCCATCCCAGTGAAAGTACTTCTAGGAGGCCCTGCAGGGGGCTCTGTCCAGCAAAGAATCAAGGTCAAATATGTGAGCTGCATGGAGAGCCAACACTGATAACATAATGAATCCAGTAGCATAAAAAAGAGGAAGAAACAAACAGATAATAATCATTATGTTTTTATTGCAAAGGGTACATAGAAAACATGTAGTAGACTGAGCTTCCTCGACACACCGTCCCTGCTGTGAGGTGGCGGCAGCATCATGCTGTGGGCATGCCTTTCTTTAGGAGGGACAGTGAAGCTGCTGTAAAATTAAAGTAAGAAAACCTTGCGCGGCCTCCGGCAGAGGTTCAGTTTGCCCGATTTGAAGGTGTAATTACACCTTACTTCACGTTGACCTTCCACATAAAACCACACGTGAAAAGAGGCACAAACACTTTGGTAAGGCTCTACATTTCTTCAGCGCAAAGAGAGGGATCGATCTTTGAGTAGGCCTTGTCTGTGGGGCCGAGAGGGGGCCGGTGCCAGCTGGGTGTGACATACCTGCAGGCTGGACTCACTCACAGCAACATGTGAGACTGTCAGGGTTCTGCAGGGCTGAAGAAACGGATCTGATGCACAAAGAGCCACAGATGAGGTCAAACTATTCCTCACCCCCCCCCGCCCCCAAACCCCACTCTTGTTCGTATCCGCTTTCACAGCACAGAGGGTCTTGCTGAGAGACAGGAAGCGGGTCGTAGTCAAAGATCGACCGGACTGAAACGGCGAGGACAGTTTAGGACTTTGTGTGGAAGAGCAGCGGAAGATGCCATTTCATTTGCATGCGTGGGCCGACACGTTTCAATTTACAGGCTGCACTGGAGCAGCGGCACTCATTTAAGACTTCATGAAGTCTTAAATTAAGAGTTGTAAGAAAAGAAGAAGGAAAAAGAAGAAGACGCAGAAAGCACTGAGCCGATATATTGCTTGCTTGTTTCCTCAACTGTTTCTGGCCCCTCCTGTTGCTTTGCTGCTTCTAAATCTGTCTCAACCCTCCCACCGCCCTCCCCCTCTCTTCTTGCTCAAACGTAAGAAGCCAAAATGACACCATTATTTTGACTAGACTGTTTTTCCTCCCCCAGAGAGAGGGAGGCCAGAGGAAGTGTAGGTGACCCAGACTGGTTAACCACCACGCAGCCATGGCCTGGCTGGGGCACTGCCACCCCCTCAGCCCAGCCTCTGCATCCATCCATCCATCCACCGCCCGCCGGGTCCTCATTACTACTACTACCCGCCATGACCGCACATGGCCTCGCTCCAGCTCCGGCCTCCCTTTTTAGGTCCAAGCTCTCCGCTTTCTCTTTCTGCGCCGGTGTAAACAGTCTGACCGTCTGGCTTCAACGAATCTCCTTTAGGTTCGGATATTTTCTGCACGCGCTCTGGGCTTGGGCCCCCCTTTCTCTACCATCAGCTGGCTCGCGCACTTCTTCTCCCGCCTTCACCGCACGCGCACAATTGTGCGTGCCGCTTTTGTTTTCGTGCTGCTTTCTCTTCCACTAGTTGCACCGCCTCCAACCTCAAGCCCCTGTCTGGGAATGATCAGCTGAGGAGACCTGGCTGAGAGTCATTAAGAGGGTTTATATGTATATATATACACGGTATATATATATTTTGAACCCAAGAGAGGGAGGAATTAGTCCCGTCTCCACTCAGGAAGCACATAAAATATATATGTGTAGCTACACTTCACCAACAGGCCTTCCGTAGAGGCAGCATTATACGAACCGAAACCAGGACAGCCTCAAGACACAGTGAGCAAGCGTGATTCGGATGGGAACTATTTATAAGACTCCATTAAATGACATCAAGCGGCCACCAGCGCTAACGAGAAGACAGTCGGATTAAAAATAAATCCGCTACCCTTTGGGGTTTTCTTTGTGTTTTTTTTTTTTTTCTTAGTCACCAAACTGCATGAATTTCTGGGCGCTGCAAACCTTTCATGTCGCGCTACATTAACAGACACGCTCACGCACACACACACACACCCTCACACACACCCTCACACCTCAGCGGCTGCGGCGTTTCAGACCATTTCTCTGTAACTGCAGCACGGTGGGAGACATAACAATGGCTGGGTGGACCGCTTGTGCCTCATTTATCCAAATTTCTGTCGAAGATGCACCCGAACCTTCACGGGAATGCGGGGACGTACTTTGGTCATTTACCTTGTGCCTTGTGAAAGTCATGACGATAACCTTTGCTGCTTGGCAACTGTAAAGTGCAGCGTGTCAGTATGTTTTATTCATAAATTCGATCCAGCTCCCTTAACTCTGAAACGCCCAAGTTAAATGTAGCTTAACCAACTTGCTCAGAAGTCACAGAATCGGTAAACAGTGTGTAATTGAATTGCAGGCTGAATGCAGCTGCTCTGTGAAGGGCCCAGATGTTTGTGGAAGAGCGTTATAGTTAACAAACCAACTCTGCTATGTCAAGATAATCATTTTTAGCTGTGCTCTTTAAAAGCCTGGCATTATGCAAGAGAGGCACAAAGGACGCTATTGTTGAATGGAAGCCATGATAAGTTCAGTTTGCAGTTTGGCACAAGCCGTGTAGACACAGCAAATATTTAGAAAAGGGGGTTCTGGTCTGGTGAACCCAAAACGGCAAACCTAGATTTCTCCTCCTTTCATAACACACCGCTCTCCTTTATTTACCTTGAAGTGTCACTTTAAGACAAAAGCACTAAGTCACATCTAAATCCTGGCTCTTGTTCCATAACCTTTTCCATTTTACTTCAGGAGTGAGTTGAATTGCTGCCCTGAAGGCACTAGCTAGCCTGGAGCAGAAACATGAAGTGATGAATCCTTTTTTTTTTTTTTTTTAAGAATAATAATCCCATATTTGCACATGGCGAGACACCAGGCCCAGGCGGTGGTCTGCCTCCTTGCCAAGCTTTCCATGTTTCTTCTCTGCGGTGATGATGATGATGCCGGCGGTGGTGTCAGTCCCGGTCCAGACACTGTCATATTTTCCTGCGCAGCTGAAGTTTTCCCCGACTCCTCACAAGACTGACCAGCATCTCTCCGTGTGGTGATGTATTTCTGCAGACAACAAAGAGCTTGGAGGACGGTCCTAGGCGTTTTATGTCTTTTCTAAAGAGTGGCTATAATTAAAGGGGCAGATTTTCATGCATTTGATTTTATTTTATCATTTTAGATAAAATTGCTCTGTTGTTATTCATTTTCCAAGAAGTAATTTCGCTTTGCGTTGCCAAAATTTCATGTTCCCCAGATTTTCCAACGGGGACATAGACTTTTAAAACTTATTATCCAATTGAACTGGATGACTTGAAGAAATGCTGTGGAATGACTTCATGTTTTCCACTTACAGTGCAGGTTCTAGGCTAACGGGATGACTAATTAACCAAATGCAATCTATTTCTCACAGTATCAGCAGGTTATGCAATGGCTGGAAATGCATGTGATGCTTTGCATCACTGAGGAGACTCAACACACTCGGCTCAGTATAAATCCTCAAACATTGATGTAATATCGGAAGATGCTTCTACATTGGTTGATTCATTGCAGATCCATTCAATAAATCAAAGTATCAGGGGATAAAAATAATACATTTGAGTAACTCAGTTCACTAAGTGAAACATTATATAGATTAATTGCACAAAGACTAATGTTTTCAACCCTTTATTTCAGTTACCTGTGATGATTTTCTGCTTAGAGTTGATGAAAACGTGACGTTTAAGATCAGAATATTAAGCCAGACTGTTTGTCTGAATGCCAATAGACTTACATTCACAAGTGGAGCGTTGCAGCTTTCGCTATAAGTCTGCTGCATTTGATTCCCATATATTTTATGAAATTTATTAGAAATTGCTTTGGGTTTATTTCAAAGGCACTGGACACAGAGATGGGAAAGAAAAGAAAAAAAAAAAGAAGAAGAATGGAAGAAAGGTGGGGAATAAAGCTGAATGGGAGATAGAAACAAAGGAGAGGAAGATAGCTTGAGAAAATACAAGACAACATCTTAATCTTGGTAGGTTTGCACATTATTTGTTCTTTCATTTAGCTCAGACAAGTTGTGTCATAGCTGCGCCCTGACTCAACCGGAACCACTGCTGTCTCGCAGGAAGAAGGTCCAAAGTTTGAATCCCGTCCAAGGGTCTTTCTGCACGGAGTTTGAATGTTCTCGTCGTGCATGTTTGGGTTCTGTCCACGTACCCCCACCATGCCCTCACAGTTCAAGTTTCCGTCTTCCTAACAGCTGTTGGTTGGTTACTCTAAGCTGCTCTTGGTGTGAATATGCATTTCTGTTTGTCCTGAGTGTCTCTATGTCTCTATGTTCCCAACCCCACGGTCCCCAGAAGTCACTGAATGACAATCGTCTTAGACAATGATTGAAACGACTGCATTACCTCCTTTGCATGCCTGCCATTGCTGCAGATGCCCTTTCATTTATGCCAGATGTGAGACAGGAGGCAAACGGCTAAAACATGCAGGACAGCGGAGCCTGAGGACCAGGGCTGCGGACCTCCTGGTTTAGACAGTGGATGGACGGATGAACTGAGCAGTGCGGAGTGAAACATTTGAGTTCATTCTCAGATTAAGTTGCACACAGCTGGACCCTTTTTACTAATTAGTTGACTCCAGAAGGCAATCGATTCCAGCGAACTTCCTAAGTGTGTTTCAGGGCAGAAGGGAACTGAACACACTTCATAATCACATTTCACGTGGAGTCGGTCTGCTGCAGAGCGTCCCGTTAAAAATATGTTGACTTTTCCCAATGTAATGTGGCGAACTGCGGAAATGTCCAAGGTCCGTTTTGTGAGGCATAATCCTATTTCTCTTTTTCTGAAGAGACAGAGACAAACATGTCTTACAGTTTTCCTCAGACACTTAAACTATGTGCCATAAATGTGATACAAGACAAATTTCTTTACTTGCTATTATCTCGGCTTTATATGAAGAACAAATCCTATAAGCGTGGCGTTTATTGGAGTGTGTCTCGTCTCAGTTTAAAGGGTATTTCTGTGTTCAACGAGACACTTTGTGGCCAGACAACTGGTCTGTTTGGGATGTGGGGAAAGTGGGCGAGAGAAGGACCGAGAAAGGAGGTGAGGGGGCAGAGAGTCGAAATGGGAGGAGTGAGTCTGGGTGTGGGACTGTCATCCCATTGAGGGAAGCGGTGTTTTGATCAAAATTCAGTAAATGTGGGAGAGAAGAGAGGGGTGTGAGTAAGCGATTGAGTGAGTGAGTAAGCAAGAGGGAGAGAGAGAGAGAGAGACAGAGAGAGAGAGAAAGACAGAGAGAGAGAGAGAGAGAGAGAGAGAGAGAAATATTTCCACCCACCCAGCAAGGAGACTCTCTCATAAGCAGCAGCCAGGCTGACTGGGAGTCAGAAAGACACCGGATCTCTGGGCAGCAGCAAGTTACAGTCAGGGGTTGGCAGGGAGAAAAGAAAAGTGTTTCATTCAGACAGAAGATGTTTTATTAAAGGAAAGCTGAAGCACACACTAAGAAACACAGAGGCTCGACACTCACAGTGCTTCCACTAGAAAAAGAGAGCAATAAGAGATCAGAATTAAACACACGCACACACGCGCACACGCGCATATATATATTGATATACTGGTGGTGGTGCAAAGAGAGAAAAAGAGAGAACGTGTGAGAGTGTGTGCAAAGTTTGCTGAGTGGAGAGAAGGCCTGATCGACCCAAACGAGCAGAGCGCCGGTGGTGGAAGGAACCAGCGAGTGGATGGACGCCTTTTGCAGACTGAGTGGCCTGGACCCTCTGTGGGTGAGTTTATGATGTGTTTCCTGACCCCGGAGTCACATTTCTTCACTGGGTGTTTTTTTTTTTTTTTGTTTTTTTTGTTTTTTTTTTGCCTCAAAGCCTTAAGAGTTAAACCATATGCAGCTTGGTTAATCGCTTCTTTCTGGATTTCTGTCAGATGAACGTAGCGTTGCTTTTAAATAACGGGGGTTTTGTTTCTGCGATTGCATGACGAGAAAAATTGTTGGTTTTAAAATCTTTGATTGTTTTTCTGATCATGCCTCATCTTCAGGATTTAAACGATTGCTTCCATCTGTATCATCCATTTGTTTTTATTGTTAGATGTCTGCTTACCTGAAAAGCTTCAGAAAACGCCAACAACTGTCAGCAACACTGATATCGATAAATCTTGTGCAGCAATTTCGGTACAAGATCTTGCAAAGCTCGTCTGTGGAAAATGAAAAATTACCAAAGGATTTTCAGGTCATTGCATGTGTGAATGGGAACAAGACAGATTACCCATCACTCTTCACTGAGATTTGGATCACTGAAATGCAGAGTGATGAGAACTCAAATAGTGCAAGCTACCTTGGTTGGAAAATGTTTTTGTTATATTTTTCAAATCTCATTTATTAGCAAACCTCCACATTCTGAATCTCAGCTAAAAAAAAAAAAAAACAACAACAAAAAAATAGCAGAATAAGCTGTGAGCCAGCTGGAAATGAAAGAATTCATTCCAAACATGCCCTCCCCTGCCTTTCCCCTTTTAATTTGCTCTGGATCTCATTACAGCTAATGCGTTTGTCTCTGCTTTGGTCATCATGCTTTGTCGAGAAAGTACGCATGAGCCGTGTTTCATCGTGTGCACGCTTCTTTTGCATGAAACTTCAAAAACACGCTGACGTTACATCTGTGACAGTGTCCTGGATGTTGTAACACGTTCTTTTGTTGTGCTGTGTTTGCCGCGCACAGTACTCTGCGTCATGACCTGAGTCAACCATTTTACGCGCTTTTGAAATACTTTCATGCAAGGTTTCTGCTCACTCACTTCCAGAGTGAGCCGAGCTGAAAAAAAAAAACTTTTTCTGCAACAGGTAAACATGCCTGGAAAGAAGTTAGTCTTGTCTGTTGCAAAGCATGCAGGACGTGTAAAAAATAGCATCGCTCACCTGCAAACAGAGAGAGTGAGAAGCCAGCCTCTGTCATTAAATCACATGATTTCTAGAAAAAAAATACTAACATAAACATGTGTTTTTAAAGTTGATATAGTCGCCTAAGTTGATGTAAGTTTAGCTGCAAGGAGGGCAAAATGTTCTTTGCTGTTAATTTATCGGCTGAAAACAAGATTTCCCACTAAACCCCCAATGAGAAGCTAAGGTAATTGAAAGAAATTCGAAATGAAAATTTGGAGCCAAGCTGTTGCTCTAGGATTTGTGGGTTTTTATTTTCTCCTTGTTCATCTGTAATAAACATGCATCGGTCTTGCCAGTGTGTCTGTGTTTGGCTAAAGTGCCAACGTTGCCAACGTTATAGATGGATGTTACAAAATTATAGATTCACAAGGAAGGTAGTCAAGTACAAACTAGTGTTACACCTTCTTGCAGATACTTAGCTGGCTAAGAGTAGCTCGATTGCTAAACAGCACAATCAATCCTCTTTCCAGGAAAAAGTCCAGTGGCAGAAGCCTTTCAAACAGCAACATTTAACCTTTCATCAGTGTTATTCATACTTTTGAGCTTCTCCCCCTGATATTGCTAGATTTATGAATCGAGAAGCTGGGTGGGCGAAATGAGGCCAATTTTCGACGTGCAGAGACTTCTGGGTGATTGAATCTCTCTGAACAACTTAAGCAGCAGTTGGAGGAAAAGACAAACAGGTCTGTCTTTTACATATGTAAACAGATATTCTGTCTCCCACCTGTCCAGAAAGCTCCTGTTGTCTGCCTTTTTCTTTTCGGTTCTACAGTGACAGTTGTAGCTTGAGATCGCTATAACTACTGTCACAGAGGAGAGGGCGTTTCTGGGACCCGTCCTGATTGACGTGCCAAAACAACAGCAAGGCATTATGGGATTTGTAGTATTAGCGATGAATGAATGCGCTGTATCATACCGGTGGGCCAGCTCGCGTAGTCATTTGGTATAGCCTCGCGGGCCAAATATAATTACACTGCGGGCCAAATATAATTACACTGCGGGCCAAATATAATTACACTGCGGGCCAAATTTGGCCCGCGGGCCAGAGTTTGACACCTATGTTTTAGACTTATCTGGGACTTTGAGTGAGAAGAACAACACGACTAAATATACTTGTACTTTCTGTCCAACCATCCAATATGGTCAGGTCACAGGAAATCACACTGACCTTTCTTATCAAACTGATGTCTCGTGTTGACGTTAGATGCAATTTAATTATTTAACTATTACTGCTGACTAACACGACTGACGTCTGGTCTTGCCAACAACTGACTTGGTTTTGCAAGAAAATCTGACTTAGCAAACAAATCCACTTCTCTGGAAAACAGGCAGATCTTATTTATCAAAACGTAACGGTGACAGAAAGATTGACATTTATTAAATTAATGGATCTTTCTTTTCTTTTTTTTTTTTTTTGACACATCACTTCTTTGATGCAGTGTTTTTAGGCAGAGATCCTGGAAATCCTTGTGGAGTTCACCAGACGTCTGCCTCTCAGGGTTTCAAAATGGTGAATTTGCAAAAATATGAATTCAGCACTTTTGCAGTGGCACAACACTTTCACATCACCGTGTTTGTCTCGTAAAAATAGACGCCTTGCAGCAGCTCCTGGCACACGCAAGTTTACAGAAACCACTTCGGCAAGGGGGTGAGAACCGGGACGAGGGTTGAGCAAAATGCAGAAGAAAGTGCTTGGATTGAGTTGTGGCAGGTTGGACGTTTTCATAAAAGGGCTTTGAACATCTACTTGCCACTAACCACAGGAGTCATAAGGGTCTGTGAAACTAGCCTCCCACTCATTTAGATTTACCATTTGAACGTATTTGGGCAGCCCTTTCAAGGGTTTCACCTATGCGAACGTGCAAAACGGTTTCTCAGTGTAAAAACTTGAATGAGCCCAGATTTGAAGATTTATGAATGTGCTCAGTGTGTGTTGCCCTTTGGGCAGATTTTGCTTTCAGATCTTGTGGTTTCAGAAACAAGAAGCTGTACCGATTGTTAGTAAATCCTCAAACATGCTGTAAGGAACAAAGCCTGAGTCACCTGCGCTGGTTCGCTGTGGGAGGAGGGTTGTTACATAATAACCACACAGCTGCCACCAATTGTGGCTGCTCCGCTTCATCCTAATTGGGAGTCTACCAGCGGGACTAGACTCCACTGCCATGCTCAGAGCCTTAAACCGCTTCCTGTGGTGACTCCGCAGGGCAGTCTCGTTAGCACAGCCAGACACCCTGCCCCTCATTAGGCAACTGAGGTGATAAACAAGGGAAGCAGGAGAACAACAAGCCACTTATCCCACCATATTGTTTTAAACGAAGACATCACAACCAAGTTCTGCCACTCTTTGCTTGTATCTTTTATGGCAATTTTACTCCGGATTTTCCTACTTTGTTGGCCGAGCAGACGGAAACGTCAGAACACTCCCCAAACTGACTTAGAGTCCTGTAAAAAAGAAAAGCTTTTTTTTCTTTTCTAGCTAAGATTGTCAGGATTCAGCACATATTCTTGGTTCCTACTTGGCTTACTTGCAATGCACAAGCTGCACTAAAGTCTAGAACATTTGCACCGGAGCTAATTTGCACAGAAAGTTTGTGAATTTTAAAAAGTAATCGCTAACACGGTTGTCAAAAATCTGGATCTTTTCCATTGACCAAACTCTTTGCAATTCTTTCTCTTCTTCCTTACTGTTTCAAGGACTGGAACCGCACCTGGTACACAGCTAACCCCGACCTAACTCAGTGTTTCCAGAACACGGTGCTGGTGTGGGTCCCCTGCGTCTACTTGTGGTTGTTGGTTCCTTTCTACTGCGTCCATCTCTACTGCCATGACCGCGGACGGATCCAGATGTCCTGCCTCTGCACTGCCAAAATGGTGAGATTCCAGCCACTCATCTTTTGATCCCGCTTTATCCTCTCCAGGTCACAGGGGCCCGGAGAGACAGCTGTTTATCTTCAGAGGTCAACGGTTGAGAGCCGGGTCGCCGGTCCTGCACAGGGCAAACAAGTCGTCACACAGGACGGGCAACCGTACAAGCAAACCTTTACACCCAGACGTTTGTTTCACTGTGAAAACTGTGCGTGAGACATCTATCCACCCATTTTCTACGCTTGCTTAATCTGTCCAGGACTGCAATGAGACCGATGCCTATGTCCAGCAGTCAATGGCATTCACAGACCAACACACAGAAAAGCTGGACACACAACCACACATTAAGCAAAGGCAATTCTGACAGGTCAACTAAACCTGACATCCATGTTTTTGGAAGGCTAGTTGACATGTAAAACTCATAGATGCAAACTTAAGACCTATCTTGCTGCAGGGCAGCAGTGTAAGAATTTCACCCCTGTGCTGATCCTGCATGAACCATGACTACACCAGCTTAATCCTTGGAGGGTTGTGTGGAAGTGGAGGGGCTGTTGCTTACCTTCAGAGGTTAATGGACAGGTTGTATAGTATTTTCTCACAGGTCCAGCTGAAAGAAAGAAAAGGACAAATATGCGTTGACAGATTCACTCTTAATGGCAATTAACCTTTTTTTTTTGGTTTTTGTTTTTTCTTCCCCTCAGTTGTTGGGTTTCTTGCTGGCCTCATTTGGTTTTGTTGAGTTCTTCTACATTCTGCTGGAGAGGAGCCAAGAGATCCAGCACCACATGGTCTTCCTACTCAGCCCCATCATACGTAGCATGACAGTGGTAAGTTGTGTGTTATTTTTTTTATAGAGCCATGAAAAGAGACCTCACATCTGAGCTTGCCTTTTGAAAACACCTAACATTTCATTACTTCTCACTCTTACTGAGTTTCTGTGAGCAACAGAAAACATTTTGGGAATATTTGACTCTGCATCCTGCCGGTTCGCATCACGACGCAAAGACATGAAAAAAAATACACACAGAGCAAACACGGCGTGCTCACCAGGCACTTGGGTGCAAACATGCCTAACCAGGTACGGACTTATAGTGTCACAGGCTATGTAAATATAGCAGTGACCTGTAAACACTACACATTTTGGATAATCGATCATCAGAGTGCAGAGTACAAATGTCATGACATCTGTTACAGATTGATAAGGACTCAGCGTAAAGTACGTATGTGCAAAGTTCCAGAGCATGAAAAACTTTTCGAAATGTGGCGTCAGAAACAAACAGTGTGTCACAAGGGAAATCACACACAGTGGGAAACCAGATATTTTAGATATTATGAGAGAAAACGCAGCTAAAACAAACAGGATCTGCACTTTTAGTTGCAGGACAGCAGTCTGAAACAGAAGGATTTGAATTGCAGCTCAACAGTAAAATTATAAAGGTGCATCAAGATAAAGTTCATGCTATAATTGTATTTAATGAAGATGAAGTTGCTTTCCTGTCATTGGGTCTTCCTCCAATTGTTTGGTTTGTCTTACAAAAAAAACAATAACACAAAACCACCAAATATAAAGTTTAAGATATACAATTGTAGTCTGTGTTGACCCTAATTACACAGACAGCGTTAGTCTTTTTATAGCTTACAGGTGTACAGTTGGACAGGAGGCGCTGAGCGCCATTGTTCTGCCCTGAACTGTATTTAAGGTGTAATGTGGTTCATTTTACAGCCTCAGCAGAAAGAAAAACAATAGTTTTTCTCCAAATATGAACGCTTTGCTGGCCATACTCCCAAAATCCATCATATGCATTTCGATATCTGAAGAAAGTTCAGACAGGTCAGGTATTCAGATCTGCAGTGCCTTGTAAAAGTGTTTTGACTTTAAAAAAAAAAAAAAAAAACATTTTTAGAATGACCAAAACGAAGAAATGCATGATTTTTAAAGTGGAGGAAAAGGATTCATGGTTTTAAATTATTTTGGTAAATATTTCATATGAAAAGTTCACTCTGCATTTAGAGTTGATTGTAGAACTAAATCCTCTGAAAATACTGCTGACAATCTTTTTGGCCACAGACAAACATTTCTGGAAAAATAGAGCAATCTCCATCAGTTTATACTCAGGATCTTCCGAGTCGGGTTGGACAACGTGCCTGAAAAAAGTATCGCTGTATAAACATTTCAAACAATATCAGTGATTATTGTTTAGCATTTTTTTTTTACCAATTTGAAATAAAAGCAAGAGGAGAAAGGGCTTAAATGAACACTTTTATTAAAACAAAACCTAAAAAGAGGACAACACAACTAAACAAAAACAGAAAGATGAAAAAGTAAGTAAATTGTAATCGCAAAGGTTTCAGTCAGACTTCAAATATCCACTTCTTAATCATTTCTTTCAATCATTCTGTGTTTTAATGTCCCATTAATCTGTGTTAGGTTATTTCTAAAGGGAACAAAAATAAACTGTATTTTTTATTTGGGGCTTTTAGAGTAAATAGGGTCAAATAGAAACACACAGGTTTAGAAAGACATTGTCTTCACACATCAGTAAAATACATCAAACTTCGTCGACGGAACAAGATGTGAGAAAAGTCGATGGGGATCGCATGCTGTTGGAGGGGACTGGAGCTGTGAAAAAAGCATTTACGCTCAACAGATGTTGTTTACATTCTAGGTCTGTACATCCTGAATGAAACCGCCACGGCCTCTGTGACCAGCATCAGGGTGGCATGAGGGCTGGCTGGGACACACAACAATATTTATAGGAAATAAGGGCTAGTATGCAATCAGAGAAAGGTTTTAGTTGCAGTTGTTTCTCAAAACGTGGATCTTACTCATTTCCAGCAGTTGTAAAATTACACTTAACCTGTATGTGTAGGCAAAATGAGGGAGGAGTGGTGCAGCCTCGCATGGGTGGCATGACAAGTTAAAATGTTGTTTATGCTTTGGCAGGAGTGGACACAAAATCTACAAAACAGCAACAGGCCGTGCTGAACGGCTGCAAAGAGCCCAAAGAGAGCAGCAGGGCTCACAAAGCTTTCTCTCTCTCTCTCTCTCTGCAGACTCACACAGGTCCTGCTCAGTCTCCCTCTCTTAAGGTCAGACGGTCTTACTGACCTGTGGTCTTTTCAGACGACTGAGTAAACACCGGCACGTGTTTGGACAAAAATACGCTGAGACGCCTCTTGTATTTAGGGATGCGCCCCGAAAAAAGATCTTCTATTTCATGGATGTAATTAGTCACAGCAGGAGGCTAAAGGACAGACGGCCGCGATATCCTGTAAAAAAAAAAGTCTCTCACCAGTCGTTCCCTTCACTTGCCAAATTTGTCTTTATTAAAAGACAGAGTTTTCTTCACGGTGCTTAAGATAGCATCTTGCTCCCTGCGTCCGGGAGATGAAACAGACCAACTCTGTCTGTTGCCCTTTTTTTTTGTTTAAAGTATATGGTTAACTTACTACAGATGAGAAATAGACACATCACCAGCTGAAATCAGTAACTCAGTGACGCAAAGCCTGTGTTCCTCGCTATTGCACAACACGCTTCCCGTTTAATTAGAAGACAGGGTTTTGTTTCAGACCTTAGCGATCGAGCTCGCTCCACCCTTTGTTGTTGCTGTTCGATCAAACAGAGATGATCTCTGCTGCAGCAGGGGAGTCGGAGCAGGAGGCCAAAAGCAGAAAGGAGCTTGGCTTTCATCCCCGATCCCAGTGCATCATTGTGCAAGGGAGCCGTAGGGAGCCGTGTTGTCTGAGGGCCTTAAAAAAGGACGTTTGCAGCTCAACCAGAAGTGAAAATGCAAAATAATATTTGAGAATCCAGTGAGATCTGACGTCCTCGAAGTTACGCAAACTGTAATAAGTCAAGTGTAATCCAACATATGATTCAAAATCTGATAGGCTGACAAGTTGCCGTCAGCTCAAGCCAATTCCTCTTTTCTTTTAAGGTATCAGGGGAAGCCTGACAAGGCATTTTATTAAGAATATTTTAACTGTAAAATGAGTGCATCCGAAGACTTATGTGATTTATTGACTTTTTAAATCTCTGGTGCTGTAGTTAAGAAATGACAACGCTCCTATGTGGTCAGATTTGACTTATTGCTGATATTTACTTACTAACACTTTACTAACACTGACATAAACAGATGTCAGTGTTAACAGAAATTCTGATGCTGATCCTATGAATGAATTAATAATGCACATTTCTTGCAAGTGCATAAAACATTAAACACACTGAAGATATGAGTCATTGGTCCAGTCGCAGTCCTCCAGGGCCGGTGAGCTGCAGGTTTTAGACGCCTTTGTTCCAACACAGCTGACTCAAAAGGTCCGACTGCAGCAGGTGAAAGTTCCCCAGATGTTTCCTAAAGAACCAGCTGACATGTCTCGTACGTGCAGAAAATATGCAACAAAATTCATGCTGTTCATGTTGCCATGCTGACCTCCACCGCTATCTTTTATGTTTCCAAATACCACAGTTGAAGCTGACAAATATGACT